>BJCM01192047.1:0-18311 GCA_018326385.1 Flaveria bidentis
TGATATTCTTACTGTGAATCGAATATGATAATCAAGTCAATGATTGAATGGCGGAAACAAACAATCAAAGAACATTCAATGCAATAATAATACTCATACGTGCTTTTGTATTTGTATTTATCAAAGTTGATTTACAGAGAATAATTACAACAAAAATTCTCTATCTATCAGCCGTCACCTCAGTACGAGGTTAACTATTCTATTTATAGGCATACAAGATGCCTTTACAAAATGACTAAACTACCCCTGAACTATTACACCAGAAACTAGTCTAAGTCTTGATACGCATCTATGCTTGTTCATCCGCATTGACAAATGCGGATGAGATAATCTTGATCAACATTTCTTCACTTGATCATCCGCATTAGTATGTTGGTCATCTGCATTTGTTAATGCGGATGAACAAATACGTATACGCATTTGTCCGGTCATCTGCATTAGTCAATGCGGATGAGCAAAGTCTTGTCCGCATCTTCTTTTGGTCTTCCGCATTAGTCAATGCGGAAGAGTAACTACTTCAGCATTAGTATTATGTCTTCCGCATTATTCAATGCGGAAGAGTAAACACTTGTCTGCATCAGTGTTATGTCTTCCGCATTAACAAATGCGGAAGATAACACTTGTTCTTCTCCTTAGCAGATTTTCATTCGCATTTCTTCTTGGACTTGTGGGATTCCAACTGAGCAATCATCAATTCACCTATTGAGTTGGCATGTATGATCATTTCAGGGTGCAACAGTTATCACCACGTCACGCGACCTTCCGCTGCGATTTTCAGGGTGTGACAAAACCCAAGGACCAAACATAGTATAATTTATCAATTCAGTGTAGACTTGATATATGTTTGGCTACTTAATCGTGATACATGACAAATACTTAACCTTAAAAGATGGTATTTGACAAACACACTTTCATGTATACACTTTGGGTTCTCTTTTAAAAGAACTTTTAATTTATATAAAAAAATACAACATTAATGTATTCCTAGCAAACACACACATGTATATGAGAGGTCCAAAGTTAAAATTTTAACATCTTAACAAATATTTTTGTTTTTTGGAACAAATCCAACCACTGAATCGGGTTCTATGGTCCCTAATTAAAAATAACCCATCGTTTTAGTTTCGAGTATTAGGATAGGCCTGGTATAATCTTAACATCATTGATTAAAAGTCTAAAGCATATAAGAAAATATCTCCCACTCATTAATCGTTGTTGCTTCCACTATATTAGTTTTAATTGGAACTAAAAGAAAATGGCCATATACAACACTACAAAAGGTGTGAAGTGCATGTTTTTTTATGTTATTACAATTTCAAGGGGGTTCAACGGGCGCCTTTTTGTGCTAAGGGTCCAAAGGGGTTGGTGCTCCTCGATGAGGATTTGAGGGCAACACCCTCAGTGGGTTCAAAGGATAAAGCCATTGGCTAAGCACCTATTGAGGGGCTTGAGTGATTAATGGCAAATTGCATGAAAACTGATTACCGACTGTAACATAATATCAACGGTAACCGCTAGAATCAAAAAGAGGTTTCGACTTGAAAATTGCATAAAGACATAAAGAGCTTTTCGTTACGTAACTATACATCTACAATAGTTATAACACCCAATACGTATACTCTTTTAGAGTGAGCTGTTATGTTTTAAACAAATCATTGTGATGATGCACTCCTCGTACAAGGATTGCTAGTCTAATTTAGCTTACAAATTTCTAGTACAAGTTTTTGTAACAAAAGTTGCATACTCGTTCTTACTATTCTCTATAACTATCCAATCGAATTCCAAAGTACAAAACATTACAACAAAAATTTGTTGGATTCATACATCCTTGAATCAAGAGTTTACACCACTGACATCTGTAAATTGTTGTTTACAATATGTAAAATGCAGTATACAGATCAAAATATTAAATTTATTACTTTTAATTATATTAATATACATACTTAATTTATATAATTAATACATATATATATATGCGCGCGTGTGTATATGTATATATGTATATTAAATAATTCAATGTATTTATATTAAATGTATAATATATAATAATTATTAATTGAGAAAACAACTTTCATCACCGTGAGTAAGATTCAAGCAAATATTGAAATATTACGAACGAGTTTTCAAGATTCAAGATTTTTAAGACTCGAGCCATGTGGGTAACATATGGGCCCCATAAATATGTCTTCTCTTCTCTCCTTCGCACACATATAAGTAATAAATATTCGACAAAATATTCAATAGGTTGTTTACATACCCTTACAAAATATTCATACGATGGGAGAAGTGACATTTTTTATTTATAATTATCGAAAGTTTTACATTTATGTTAAAAATTATTATACATATTATTAAAAATATGTTTAATTAATACATATAATATAACTAAACGTAAAATCATTATTAATTTGGTCAAATCTTTGTAAATTTAGCATTTTACAGCGTAAACTGCAGTAGTTTATAAATGTAAACTATTATTTCGACCGCTTAAACTGGTGTATGAAACTTAGGTCTTTTTATAAATACATCTAACACATTTAATATGATCACAAAACTTGTTTAGATGTTCAGATGACTTCTACGCGACATCACTTTATGCTTACAATCGTTAAACTGTTACGTGTCGGAAATATAATATTCTCTATAATTTCAAATGTAGAAGTGGGAGCTCAAAACACAATAAATTAAAGAGGAACGATAGCAAAAAGCAGCCTGTCTCCACGATCTGTCACCAAAATTCTCTCTTTACCCTGTTGTTTCTTCACACCTCAATAAACCCAAATTTTGATCCCTCAAAAGCATAACATAAAGCACAAATTAAGGGTTTCAAGAGCAAGATCTAGCTTCAATCCACCATGAACGATCTACTATCTGTAAGTTTCTTTCACGAATTCAATCTACAATTTTAGTTTTTTGTAACCTCAGTTTTGAAATTATTGCGTAACAAAAGCGGCATTGCTTACAACTTTAGGGTTTTGATTGATGTTTTAGATCTCGTTATTGATTAGATATATGTTGGTGGTATGGTGTTTTTGTTGAAGCTTGTAGTTAGCTGGAATCTGTGAATTCATGTATGCGGCGTGTATCATTAATTGTGTAATTAGTTGGATGATTGTAATCTCAAGTGAGTTTAATCTTTGAATTTAACCACTTATGAAGAACAAAAAAGGGGGAAAAGTGTTTTTTAAGATTAGGGCTACAGATGCCAAACTTGTGTTAGCTAATTTATCCCCTTTTTAATTTTTTTTATGGTACTTGTTCTTGTAATGTGGTTTCTAAATCTTCATCAGGAATTGGAAGCAATGGAATCAATGTGATTTGTAGGTTTTTAATTGTTTTTGAGAGCGAGCAGTGACTGCTAAAGTTATTAGGGTTTTGAGTTGGTTTCTGGTTAGAATCACTATAGTTATGGGTTTAATAGCAGGTTGGGAAGAGAACGGGAATGGCTATGATAACCGACAAGTAGGGAAGGTGTGATTTGAGATGAAAAACCGTTGAAGGAGAGAATGAAAGGGAGTGAATATTCCAAACTCAACCTCCTCGGAGGTCTGAACTTTGAGGGATTCCCGCATCATTGTTTTAGTTCCCATTTGTAAAATTCATACCCATTAGCTAAGAACGCCTATAATAGACGGTACACATTCCTTCATTCCCATAACCCTACCCATGAACGTAACACGTACTAAATGATTGGAATAAAGAAGTTTGAGGTTTGTAGCTTGTATGAGCTCAGTATCAAAACAAAGATAATTGCTGTTGATACAAGTTTGTCAATAAAATCTCATTTTTAATATTTAAAAGAAAGTTCTCTCTGAGAAGTGATATCACTGTTCGAAGAAAGTGAATTTCATGCTTATTCCTTATTCAATTATAGGAAGTCTACATTGGCTATTCACTCACTTGTTGAGGATGTTTACACAGATCCTATCAGATAATTATGCAATGATACGCCTCTAATTATGCAATGCTACGCCTTTAATCCATCTCATTCTACATACACAGATGCATGTCGTCTACATAATTTGATTATTTTGTGTTAAAACGTATTTATTGAATGATGTTTTGTAGGAATCATTTGATAATCCTCGAAATCAAGGTTATGGGGGTGGAGATCTTGAAATGGGAACACAACACAACATAAATTCTGGAGAATTAGGGTTGGATGATTTTTTCAAGAAGGTGACAAATCTACTCCCCTTTTTTTTATTTTTTTATACATGTCTAATTTCGTCAATCTAATTCATAGAGCTTACTGCTTTTTTTTTCTTTTACTAGGTTCAAGCCATTGAGAAACAATATGAGAAGCTGAATAAACTACTAAAAAAGTTACAGGTTCCTCCCTCTCATACACTGTTTGTGACTTTGTGTGCCCCTTTTAGAAAAAAAATTTGCCCTTTGAGCTATCTTTAGAAGAAAATACGCTCTTGATATCGTGATAATTATTACCGATGTAATTATGTTAAGTAAGTTCTATACAGGATGCTCATGAGGAATCGAAGGCTGTAACCAAGGCTGCTGCTATGAAAGGTAAACTTCAATTTTTATTTATTTGTTTTGGTTCGGTGTTTATATATACTTGTATCATGACTATATGTTGGAAGACAACTTTGTACACAACTACACATATGTTCTTGAAAGATAAACTATGTACTTCCAATTTAATCAAATAGTATTCTCCATTTGGCCCGGAGAAACAGAAGTTGACTTTATAATCTAGATGGAACTTTGTAGATGAATTCATATGGAAAATTCAAATATTTATTATATACGGACCACCAGAAGGAATACCTACATAATTTAGAATTTCAAATTAGATCCTTGATTGGAAGACGTATCACTACACAACAAGCTATTTATATCACACAAAAATGATTTGTAAAACTAAGATTTTAATGTTTTCAGTTGTTGATAACTTGATAGAGGAATTGTGGTTAAATTTTTGTTAACATGCAGCAATCAAGCAACATATGGAGAAAGATGTGGATGAAGTTGGAAAGATTGCACGGCTTATTAAATCAAAAATTGAGGAACTTGACAAGGAGGTTAGATCTTACACAGCTTATTTTGATTGTTGCTGAATAAGCTTGTTTAGTTAGAAAATTTATTCGACTGATACTCCTACTTTCAATCATCAAATAGAACTTGGCTAACAGAAAGAAGCCTGGATGTGGAAAAGGAACCGGAGTAGACCGATCAAGAACGGCAACAACACTGTAACCTACTATGTTCTCTCTTATAGTTTTTGATGAATGGCAGAAATTGAGTGAATATCCACCTTAATCTTCAAAAATAATGAACTTCATGTGCAGTTCCCTGAAGAAAAAGTTTAAAGACAAGATGTCTGAATTTCAGGTATTGCATATGCATGTATATAATTTTCGATCCTTTATCATCCATCTTTTGTATGTATCTTAAAGCAAAAATTTTGTAGGCTCTAAGAGAAAGCATCCATCAAGAGCATCGTGAAGTGGTCGAGAGGCGTGTTTATACAGGTTTTAATGCTTAAATTAAACATCAAAATTAGTCGGAAATTTATGATTTCACATTCGCATTTCTTATATATCTTAAATCATTCAAATTTTTTTATGACCATTTCAGTCACGGGAACCAGGGCTGATGAAGAGGTGTGGTCTTATTTATTTATTTCTACCATTTGTTAGATAGCAAGTACAAACACGTAATCTAATGAAATAATTCTGCAGACAATTGATCGACTGATAGAGACGGGGGATAGTGAACAAATTTTTCAGAAAGCAATTCGGGAACACGGTCGAGGACAAGTTAGATTCTTCTCTTTCCCTTCTCCTTACCTAAAAATGTGTTTTTATTGCTGGACCATGCTTTATTTATATATTTTTTTGGTGCAGGTACTTGACACCCTTGCAGAGATCCAAGAACGTCATGATGCAGTAAGAGAAGTAGAAAGGAAGCTTCTTGAGTTGCAACAGGTGCGTATGTGTGTATAAAACTATAATGTTAATTGAATATTCTATCAAATCCATGTGAGATAATTGATAAATAATTAAATTTTTGGTGTTTAGCTAGTTGCCCTTCACAGTTCATCTGGTGAATAATTTTTGTATCATGCTACAGCTGGTTGGTCCCACATTGAAAGCATATACATGACCTAATAATCCCAAAACAATAATTACTACAGATTCTTCTTTAATCTACATGTTTGGCCCCATTCTTTTTGGACTTTTATAAACATCTAATTATCCACTAATAATGACAAAATAAAAGGATAGGCAAATATTGTATTCGAAGTTTCAAACATGTGGTAAATGCTTTATAACTTGAGAGACATTAATGGACTAAGTATGTGATTATAACATTAGTTTCTTTCAAATTATACAGCAGTTACTAAATTTTAGTTTCAATCTTGATTATTTGTCTTCATGTTTGTCACTTTCTTAAGAAACTTGAACCTAGTTGTGTCCCATAGGTTGGAGCCAGAAATTACAATGTCGGTTAGGCCTATAGTTTATAGAAATATTTGACTATTAACAAGATATCTTAAATATCCTTTGGTGATGGTGAATCATACTAATCCTACATACCTTATTTACTTGTTTCTCATTTGATTTTTTCTTCAAGAAAGCAACTTCTGTTTTTTTAGATTTCGTGTTCAAATGCTTCTATGCCCTAATACTCATCCTTGCCAAAGAAACTTTCAAGAATTTCAAAAAATGGTTTTAAAGGAATTCTCACCAACATGTAGATGTGAAGTTAAATATAGGGGCCTGTTAGTCTTTTAGAGATCTGACTTAATCCCAACTACCCTTAATTGATCTGCTTGTTTTCATGTTACAATATTTTCACGACCGATTAACATGATGCTTTTCTTTAATTATTGAAATGATTTAACCATCTCTCTTGCAGATATTTATGGATATGGCTGTACTGGTGGATGCTCAAGGGGAAATGCTTGACAACATAGAGACACAGGTAACTAGAAACTACTTATATAACTTGCACTGTATTATTGTTAAGAAGCAAGTGTACCCTTTTAACTTCTTGTGGTCAAACCAAATACCTTTGAAATTCTTAACCAATACTTACTTTGCAGTAAGTTTAACTTCAACCTATATGTACCCTTTTCTTATACTAGATTTAACATAATCAGCATATTCATCAAACATCTATCGGGTAGCCGTTTGACTTCTTGTGGTCAAACTTGAGACTTTTGAATTTTGACCAGTTGTTTCTTCCTAACTGGATTAATAATAATGGCATGTGACAGGTGTCAAGTGCAGTAGATCATGTGCAAGATGGGAACAAAGCTCTTCACAAGGCAAAGAGTTTACAAAAGAACTCAAGGAAATGGATGTGCATTGCCATTTTAATTTTACTCATAATCGTTGCAGTTGTCGTTGTTGGTGTGCTCAAACCATGGAAAAGTGGCAATGGTGCTTAGCGCATGTGTACTTGTGGGTCCGCCTGGCGATGAATGTTGGTCAATCAGATTTCTAAGATGCCAAGATAGTGATATTTTGTTGTGTTTTGAGAGTTTGAATGAGGTCTTGTTTTCAGAATACAGAACACTATATTCCTTATTCTTGTGTAAATTGAGAGAACTGTTTTCTAGGCTATTGACTCTGCTTTTGTAATTGACATTCTTTTTATGTTTGTATTCTTTTATATATACATATGCTCTAGTTATTTAAGCTTTTGTTTTACAATATCTTATATTATACGAGTATAATGTTCATATTCTTATCAAATACCATATTGAATACCGTAGGGGATTTCTTGCGGTTATTGGTTTGGTTTTTCAAATGTTTTTTTTCTACTTTTTCAAATTAATGGTTTTTTTCTTAAACCTAATGATTTGGTTTAATTTCTATCATACCCTTCCCTTAATTCTAGTAATAATAATGTAATATGTTCGTGTTATCTAGTTCTAAAAATATATTTGTTTTTATCTTTTGAAACAAAATTCTTTCTTCATATAAAAAGTTTATATTTTCTTTAAATTTCAATACATTCATTACAATGTCACATAATCCTATAAGTTTTGTGTGATAAAGGCACCTTGTTTCGATAAACTGGAAAGCTCAATCCTGAAGTCCATCTAAAACCAAGTTATAGTAATAGTGTTGTTTTGATCCGGTTTCAAAATTTTAACAAATTGGTTTATAGATATCAAAACCTGTTACCAACTATTTCAAACACAATTTAACTTTAGACCAAACATTTACAACTTACTTGACAAAAATCGTATATCACAACTAATCGGCATAAACAACCTTTCTAAACTGAAACTTATTCTCATCCCATTCTCTTACATTCTATCAATAACTATGCTATAAGTATCATTTTATCACACAGGGTATGTTTACCAAGTAAGGGGTCGTTTGGTAACATCTAAATCAGCCTCTGAATAGTTAAAATGTCCGAATGGTTCGGCACTTAACAGTTCAGATTGTTTGTTTCGCGAGCAAATGTCTGAATGGTTCAGACATTTGTCTATTAATGGTTAAACATTATACTAATGCTGAATGGTTAAGAACTCTTATCTGAATTGGTCAGACATTTGATTTTGAATTGTTAAACAATATATTAGCTCTTAAAGGTTCAGAATTTTTATTGGTTCAGCACTTAATTATTCAGAAATTATCAAACAGCTCTTAAATATTTATTTTTAGCAAGTTATAAATTTTATTAATACTAAAATTCAACGACAAGCATCTAAATAACAATTCCATTGTCGTCCAGCGGTTAGGATATCTGGCTTTCACCCAGGAGACCCGGGTTCGATTCCCGGCAATGGAACCTTTTTTTTTAGGGTCAAACCGATTCGGATCCATACCCGTTAATCCCACTTCAAAGATGCCCCTTTTGAGGTCAAACAAGCTCTCACTCATTCTACAGATGAAGTTAGTTCAATCCTCCTAACAAAAATTCTTTTTTCTCTGTTTGTACATCGATTCATCGGAAAGTTTATGATTCATCTTGCTGATTAATTCAGGTAATCTTTTGGGTTTTTCAATCATTCTGTTTCGTTTAATTTCAAATTCTGTTTGTACTTAGGGTTTCGGCGAATTAGGTTATCTTGATGAGTGTTCGATGTTTGATTTGCATTTGTTTTACCTTTTCTGGTTTGATTCGAGCTTACAATTCGTTTGCTTGATCGAAGATAAGTTTCGATTGGGGTCAAACGTGTTCTTAGGCTCCAATACGATTCCATTAAAAAGGAAATCAACTATTGAAATTGTGTTGACTCTTTAGTTTCAATTAGGGATTTAGGGTTAATCTTGATGTCTGTAGTGAACAATCAGATCAACTTAGGGTTTGAACAATCACCAAAGTTTCATTTGAATGATTCACATTTGTTCAAGATTGTATGGATTTAACAAACATGTATGCAGGCCTTGTGACATGGGTTCATCACAAAAAGACGAGGGTAAAACAGTCATTTCACACACCGAAAGCGAGAGCGAGTGTTTTGAGGTTAAGATACTGTTATTCGCTCGCGCTAGAGATCTAACCGGGTTGACTGATATGAAACTAGAAGTGTCGTCTGGTACCACTGCTGGCGATTGCTTGGATAAACTCATTGCAAAATTTCCAGGCTTGAACGAGCTTCGCGGATGCATGGTTCTAGCTTTGAACGAGGAATACACAACTGAATCGACTCTTGTTAAGAATCAAGATGAGTTGGCGATCATACCTCCTATAAGCGGAGGCTAAGATCTATCTATATATATGGTCGTTTGATTCGAACGAGTTTTAAATAGAGAACTTTAAAACAACTTTTGTAGTAGTCTATTTAAAATTGGTTGTCTATCAAAGGTATTGTCTATATATGTGTTGTCCACACATCTATTGTGTTTTATAGGATACTTGGTTTTGTTAATTGTTTTTGTTATCTAAAATGGATGATTTTAATTTTAAATAAATGTGTTTTTTCCAATATTACACATTTGTTGCTTGTAGTGAGTTCATGTCTTGTAGTCTTTTAACCCTTTTAAGATTTTGTAATATGTGAACTAATAATATGAAAATATGATGCAAAAATAATATTATCTGAAAATTTTACTCAAAGGTAACAACTATTTGTGTTGCTGTGATCAAAAGTTACAAAACCACTTGACAAGACAGTTCAGAGCCTGAATAGAAATTAAAGCACTACGACTCTTTTTACGACTCATCTCGCTCCCAACCGCCTAATCTCAACCCTGGGTCGTAGTTAGTGAAGAGGCGGAACTCGTTTCCAAGCTTGCTGGAGTGCTGTGGGTGGAACCCACATGGACGTAGACCTAGAAGCTGGGCGGCTCTATCATGCTGCACTGCACCTGCACAATTAAACAACGGATTCAATAACACAGGCCACATGGTAAACAAGTATTAGAATGATGTCATCTAATATCAACTATATTTTGTTTAGCAAAGATGAACGGGTCAGGTAACAGGCTCGAATATAATTCGGCTATCTATTTAAGGACGAGCTGGACCTGCGTAAGCTTTTTTTGTCCATATAGAAAGAACTTCAAAAATCTTTAGGTGGATGTAAGTGTAAACCCATTTGACCCATTCCCTGTTAGCTTAATTATCATTTAAGATGAAAGACCACAAGAAATCCCAAATAAACGTGTTAATGAATCATGTAGTGAGTTGAAATAGCCACAAATGAATGTTAATAATCTACTAACAAAGAAAAGTAGCTCATAAAAAAGGCTTGTAGAGCATAAGCCAAGTCAAGACTCAAGCCTTCTCCTTTTGACTATATGAACCCATAAAGCATAATCAGTAGAACCGCTAAAATTACATTAACTATAATGCATAGTTTTAGTCCACTAGGGAATGTTTATAAATGCATAAAGAAGAAAAGCAAAAGAAAGCAAGTAAAATGAATGACCAAAAAGAGTCTGACCTGTGAGCAAAAGCAAGTATGATTGTCCAGGTTTCTTAAGAAAACCAACTGTTTCGGATACCTTTTCCAAGCACTCCTGGCTCTGCCAATCATAAATACAAGCATAACTTAAATTCACTTCATTTCAAAAAAAGAAAATCGCAAAAAGAAGTTCACACGTTGAAGTTTTTATTTTTCTAAGTGATATGATTATATCAGAGAAACCAAAAATAGTAGTTAGAAAACCTTCAAAGGAAGGTTTAAGGTTTAACTGTTTAAGTTCTCATAATTGCAGCTCTAACAGTTCAGAAATCAAGGGGATGCATAATGGTATGTGGTTTTGTGTAAGCAATTACCAGGTAGGGAGGATCTGCAACAATGATACTGAATGAATGCTTCATTGATGCTGGGAGCTCTAACGGTTCATTGTAATCATAGTAAGTGAATTCATTTCCATATTGCTCAAATCGCTTGTCGTATTCCAGAAGTTGCACAGGCAAATCATGGTGCATTTTCTGAAAACAAAGTGGCAAGAATAAGTATTAATGTTCTTCTACACTTAGTTTAAAAAAACACAGACAATCAGAAACACACGCTTCAGGGCCTTAAAACAGTGCTTCAGGCACATCTCGGTTAAATTGGTCAAAATTAGGGTCTAAAAGAAGCTGATATCTAAAACAACCGAAGGGGCAACTAAATCATGAACTTAATTATACTCTGATCTAAAAGAAGCATCATACCCTGTCACTTGTAAACCATATCATTTTACTTAATTACTTCTGATCTTTTCACGTCAATAGCTTATACTACAGAATTCCATTAGCATCTAGAACTCAACATACACAAAATGGAAGAAAATCAAGAACAGGTATACAGCATAATTCCAACGCTTACTTTATGCATCAAAAACATTGAAATGTAAACAGTAACATGATAAGTTTGAGTAAGTGAAAGTACCTTGAGATAAACGTAGAGAGTAGGGCAAGCAATGCAGGCGACGGAAGGTGGAGCATCGATGGAGGTAGAGAGCGCGTGGACTTCTCTCGCCACCGTCTCCGCGGTTTCTCGTTCGTACCAGAACTGGCTGAGCCTCCAGTCCTCCGTCACCAACGCCACCTCTTTCTGCTCCGACGCCGTCGCATCATCGCGGTTTTGTTCTGAGAGAAACTCCCTCAGAGCCTCTAGAGCATGGGCGCTCAACGTCGGAGTGTCATCCTCATCGGCGCCGGTGCCGGCGGCGGCGGTGGCGGTGGCGGTGGCGGTGGCGGTGTTCTGATTTCTCACGTCTTCCATTTGCTAGGGTTTGCTGATTTCGAGACGTTTCGGTGCGCAAATACAGTAGTAGTTTACTATACAAAATCTAGCAATAAAAATCATTACTTATATTTTTCTTTTTGTTAAATAAGATATGGTATATGTTACAGGTATATCTTATTTATTTTTATTTATTTTATCTTTTTACTACGTGGAAGGAGATAAAGATAACAACATATTTAAATAATAAAATAAATGTGTTTGTATAATACGATTCTTTTATACATTTTTTATTACTTTTTTTCCTTCTTATTTATTTACAATCATTTTTAAAAATAATAAACATTAATAAAAATTGAACAATAAATTCTTAAATTTACAATAACAATAATATTTTATTTTTTCTTCACTCATAACCACTTAATCATTTTATATAATTTAATAACTCCCACTCGTATATTTTAAGGAGTGCACTTTGTTTTTCACAGGTGAAATGTCTGCGGTATTTGGATCGTATTTACAACAGAAGAAATGGACCAAACTTTTATAGTTTGCTAAAAAATAATATTTGTTTTTAACATCTGTAAATTACTTTAATAAACTATTGGTGGTGTACGGATAGTGGTGGTGGTGGTGAAAGGTAGTGGTGGTGATGATGGATGGTGAGTGGTGGTGTTTAACACTCTGCAAATCTTAAAAGTGACTGGGCCAAATCTGCATCAATAAGAGCTCACGCAAATGTTATTTAATGAAACGTATTCAGAAAAAATAAAAAATATGCATATGGTAATGTCTGCGCTAGACTTTCCCATATGTTTTTTGGTAAAACAAACACCACCTTAGTATACTATAATTAACAAGACGACCTATTTTTTATCTTTTAATAATAGTTAACCAGAATTCAAACCCGCGCGATGCGGCGAGCCTGTAAACTTCATTATGTGCGCTACATCGATATTATTAACATGATCGAAACATAAAAAAGAAGAATATTATGACTCGCACGTTGCGTCTCGAACAAAAGTTAACATTAAAATGATAAAATTTATTAAAGAAAGTAAAAAAGAAAAAAAAACAAATATTAATAAGTAATTTAGAAAAAAATAATAATAATATAAGAAAAGAAAAATTATAAAAAAAGTAAAAAGAAAACATGCACCCATAGAGTAAAAACCGTGTCATCGAGTTTAAGTAAACTTGCTAATGGACCAATGACCAAATTATATTTTCTTAATTGCAATAATTGTATTTGAGGAATGAAAAAAGAAAAAAAGAAAGTTGCTCGCGGGATTTGAACATGAACCTCATGTTAAAAGGAAGGAGCTACGTATCACTGGACTAAAAACACAGTACCAGTGTTTTTGAGAACGGATCGGACCGGCTAGTCTGACTGGTTCGACCTGGAATCGGTCCGGTGTCCGGTCCGGTCTGGTATGATTCGTTTTTTAGTGGTCGAACCGGCCGGTTCGTCCCAAACCGCTGGTCGGACCGGGAAACCGGACCGGTTCAGACCAGTTTTGGTATTTTTTATTTTATTTTTTTATTTTAATGGATAAAAACGGGGTGTTAAACCATAATTTAGTACGTAGGATATACAAATATAGTTAAGTTTTATGTATAACTATAAAATACATACATAAATCATATATAAATTACTTATATTTAATTACACATATCAATATAATTAAAATATACTTAAATCTGGTCCGACCACCAAACCAGTAAGACGTTCGGTTCAACGTCCGATCCGGTTCTGAAAACATTGCACATTATTGATATATTGTTGCAATAGTTATAATTACCAAAGTTGAGATTGAATAAAACAATAGAAAAAACAACCGACCTTTATAAATGTGCATTAGTAATATTAATTGTGATCACTTATCTTTAAGGATCGGTAGAAGAGAAGTTTTAAGGCCCGCATTGAAAAATAAAAGAAAAACAAAACGTAAGTTGAACTCCGCCATACAAATAAAACTTACTTAAAGACTAGAATAAAAATTAAGAAAGATATAAATGTGCTGAAAAAGAAAAAAGAAGACAGAAGAAATTATAACTAAAAAAGTAAAGAAAACAAGTTCTACGAGTACCCGTTTTGAATTTGTGTACGCCCATGTTAAACTTACCAAGGCATGCAGTGCGGGAATCGTAAGAGGGTGGGGATAACCCAAGCCGGAAGCCCCTGACCCACCCCCAGAGCCCGACGAGCAGAGATAAGCTCCGTCTCGATGATTTTTCACTGAGGTTCATCGTCCTCTTTATTTTTTTCTCCATGTCAAACGAGGAAACCGTTAAAAAACCTAGATGAATCTACATAAAACAAAGTACATTTGAATATAACAAATATAATGTCAAACACAGACATGCTAACTTGCTAGGAGTCACTTTGGGCCAAAAAGCATTGCTTTTGTGTTATTTTGTGTCCGTTAATGGGCTGTGTTTCAGTTACAAAGGCCCGTTTGGATAATCTCACCAAAGGCGACGAACGTCGAGAACCGTCGGTAAGTGGAAACTGCACCAACAAATTAACGTTCGAAACACACAAAGATTTGATCACTGATTTCTTCAAAGCAATCTGCAGTTAACTATGAGATCAAACATTGTCTCTGAGGTAATTCATCAAACACCTTAAATTGCCTTCGTTTCACGTTTAAAGCTTCAGCTAGTTAGTAGCAGCTTTCATTTTGGATTTCAGTCTCTCTGTGCCTGTGTGTTTTCGTGTTTTGAGTACCTTTTTCAGCAAGAAATCGAAGGGTGTTTAGTAGTTGAGGAAGAATTTGTCCTTAATTCGATGAGAATTTGAAATTTGGGGATCTGTTGTAGGGTTTTGAAGTGGTTGTAAGATAAGTTTCAAATGCTAAGGTTGTGTGTAGGGAAATTGTGTGATTGGGTGATATCTTGTAGTCTGCTTAAGGTTTAATCGAATTGTTATTGTATGATTGCGTGATTTCTCGATTGTTCTTACGATATTGTGTTGAACTGGTGATTAGTGTAAAGCTAGGGTTTGGATCCAAGCCCTAGCTTTAGGGGAAATGGATACTTGTTAGCAGAGTGAAGCAGAATGATTGATGATATGGTGTTCATGTTGTTACTTCGTTTGTTTCTGGTCTGAACAGGCGGGTTTGCCTACAAGATTTAAGCAATGGTGGGAAGGCATACCATTTCTCACTTCTGTGGTGGTTGCAGTTTGTGCTGTGATATACCTGGTTTGTCTTTTGATTGGATACGACTCGTTTGTAGAAGTATGCTTCTTGCCCTCTGCTGTTATTTCAAAATTTCAAGGTTTGTAACGGTTCTAAAACGAGTACATTTATATAACTGTCTTTTATTATGTTTTTATTCACTTTTGTAAACCGAATGGTTTCTTTTTATTTTGCAGTTTACAGGGTCTTTACGTCTATATTCTTTCATGGTTCAATACTCCACCTTGTTTTCAACATGTTGGCTCTAGTTCCTTTGGGCTCAGAGTTGGAAAGAGTTATGGGTTCAATCCGCCTGTTGTACATAATTGTTCTGTTGGCTACAAGTAGTGCTATTTTTCACCTTTTAATTACATTAATAGCTGCCTTCAACCCAATTTACTCGTATGATCAATTCATGGACGAGTGTGCGATTGGCTTCTCTGGTGTTCTGTTTTCTATGATTGTTATAGAAACAAGCTTAAGTGGAGTCCAATCTAGAAAGTTAGTTTCTTAAATACCAATGACACCAAAATAAACATTTTGGTAGGTTGGTACTGATCTGTTTATTCTCTTTTGCAGTGTATTTGGACTTTTTAATGTACCTGCTAAGTTGTAAGTGCTTGTATCCGTTACCACCTAATATCATTTGTTTTGTTTTTTTTTGCATTACTTTGATTGAATTACACGATTGAAACGTGTTTTAGGTATCCGTGGTTGTTATTGGTGCTGTTCCAGCTTCTTATGACAAACATCTCATTACTCGGACACTTATGTGGGATTTTATCTGGATTTGCATGTAGGTTTCCTTTATCCAACTATCTCCATAAATGTTCTTCCATATTATTGTTTGTTTTTATAACACGTTTTTTTCTTTCCATTTTAGATACTTATGGATTATTCAACTTTATAATTCCGGGCAGCTCGTTCTTTTCAGGCATAGAATCCGCTTCTTGGCTTGTAAGTATCATTCGGGTCATTTGAGTTTTGATTGTTCAAAGTTTAATAATATTTTCAAGCCATATGCATAAGCAAAATAACTGTGGATGGTGTGTACCAAGTAGTGATAGTTGTCTTCAAATATCTATGCAGTTATATGAATAGTTTTGTAGCATTAAAAATGCATACTATTTCTCATTCCACTTTTAAATTATTGCCAAATAAGATGCAAGATTGCAAGTATAGCAAAAAAACGCAAAATCTTTGGTGCGAGTTAAAGCATATTTCGAATGATGCTATAGACTCTCCCTCCTTTCTATATGTAGAATCTTCATTCTACTTATCGCGTTTCACTATAGATGAGTCTCTTGCTAAAATTATTGGCCCGTACCATTGGATCGAGTGACACTTGAAATCTGAATTTTGTATTTTACTAATATAGCCTCATTAGGTTTGAAGAAATAAGCACACATCAATGCGTGCACGTATGCATACGAAGCCTCAGTAAAAGGGGATAAAGAAGCATACGTAGTTAAAATATTAATTTATTATAACATGGGTTTACATCCACATGCGTACATGGAGAGTTGGAGCTTATAAACAACTCAACATGCACACAAATAATCACACACCTTCATTTTAGAAATCTTCTAACAACTTGTGTCAACCATTGAATATCAATCATTATAGCGTGAACTCTTAACATTCAATTGACATCAAAAGAATTATCAACTAATGTTAACAAAAATGGTTATCTGTTACAATTAATTAAGACCAGATGCGGGCCAAAATATATCAATTGTTTCTGATAATAATATTCGAATTTATGTTGTTTTGCAGTCAACTTGTGTGCGTAGACCAAAATATATAATGTGCACAGGTGGTGATCCTTCTGGATACATCCCGACATATTCTACTCGTAACACAACATCCAGGTGGTTTGTTTCTTATTCTCTATATACTATTCCTTCCCTTATTTGTGATAATCTTTCTAATGTATTTATGAAATTATCAGTGGAGCTCTTTCCGGGAATATGTGGACAAACTTGTCGTCATGGATTCCACGTAGAGAGGTGCTTCCCCAGGTATCAAACTACTTGAAATTTCAAAACCGATGCAATCCTATTAAATATTTTAGGAAAACTAATAACTATACTGAACCGTACAAAGTGCTGATACTAATATGTAATATATTATGTATGAATCATAAACTTATGTATTTTTTTCTTTTAAAATTTATGCAGTCAACAGAAGAAAATAGCAGGTTTCCTGGGCGTGGGAGGACACTTGGTGCAACTCAAACCGATACTGGCACCACTAATGGTTCTGACTCAAGCCTACAGGCGAGACTTTTGGAAAGTGGTAACAGCCCGGTTCACCCTTCAAGTCAGGAAGCGATAGGTGCAGGACAGCCGAGAAACGCTAGAAGGTACAACAATTCAAAGTTAGTGAGTTTGTAATTGCAATTCACTCGTGGGTGGAGGTGTCAAAATGGGTAGGATAATGGTTAAATAGGATTTACATAAAAAAGAGTAGTTTTGTACATGTTGAAATTGGTTGGGCCAGGTTGTCCTGAAACAAGTTTGTCAAATAAGTTGTTCTTTTCAGTCTATTCTGCCAAATATCAAATATGCTTACATAAAATATATTTTTGGTAACAAACTAAATTTTGGGATATAATGGTTTAGAACGTATTGTTGGGTGTAGGCTTCGGGGTGGATTAATTTGGAACAGTTGGGCTCGGCCGACCCAAGTTCTAATTAGGCCCAGTTTAGTTAGAATGTTAACTAAAGGGTGAAACCCTAATTATTGTTTATATATATCTCTCTTGTACTTGTAATCATCATCACTCAATAAAAGAAAACCCTAGTTGCCCCAAGAGGACGTAGGTTGCACACCGCAACCAAACCTCTATAAATCTCTCGTGTTCTTTATTGTTTACTGTTCTTCTGTTTTGATTGTTTGTGCGCGGTAAACCCTAACAACTGGTATCAGAGCTTTAGGCTCTTGATTACTGTTATAATCTTCCCCCTGTCTTCCGGGGTTCCGCCGCCGCCGATCCGCCGCCGCCGCCGCTGATCTGC
>BJCM01192048.1:0-12082 GCA_018326385.1 Flaveria bidentis
AAACTTATCAAGTGGATCTAAAACATCATTTTCAATTTCCATACACCCTTCATCATGTTCTAAGCTTAATTCTTACCCTCTAAGCCTTAGAAACACAATCATACATCATCAAGCATGAACATAGTCACACATCACATCATCGTACACATATTCAAGCATACGAGTCCGAAACCCAGTTAAATAAAAACACACATTCATGCATTTCCAGCCCCAAAATCAGTTAAAAACCAGTAAAAGAGGTGTTCTAGAACTCACCTTTGCAGCTTTTGAGTATGGCTTCCTCCAAACTCGTTTGCAAATTGAATCAAACTGCTTAGGAATCCACTAAAAACATACCCGAACACATACAAACAAGTATAAGCATAGACCCGAGGACATAACCAGTCAAGAACACCATAAAAGCATGAATTTTACCTTGAATTCGAATTCTTCCTTCTTGTGCTTCTTCCAACCCGAGCTCTGCTCTTTCTCTCTCTAATATCCGAACTCAGAAGTAAAAGTGGCATGGCATGGGCGGCCATGCTACCTTTTACACCCACTTTTCAAACTTTTTGTCCTTTTAGACACTTTTTACCCTAGACTTGGGTTTTATTTCTTTTCCTTCTTTTCTTTCACCTTATTCATTCTTTTCTTTGACTTTAAAATAATCAGGTGTTACATCTCCCTCCCTTTAGAAAAATTGAATGAACTTACTGACATGGAAATGTGAAGGGATAAAAAGGAAGCAGAGGATGCAAGATTGCTTCTTTAGATTATGGAGGAAAAAAAGACTAAGAAGGCGCAACAAACATAGTCCTACTCTCTCACCAGTTCTAGAAAGCCCTATGTAAGAGACTGTGGCACCACAAGAACCTTAGGTAGATAAAGAAACTAATAGGATCAACATGATCAACTACCTGAATGCCATAGGTCTCTACTAGAAAGATGCCCTTCTTCCCTTAGGATTTGATTACATTGAGTTTGAGTATCTCAAACAACATGAGCTTTAGATACTCAAAGAACAGAAGGCAACAAAGAAGAAAATAAGGGAAAAAGCTTCCAAGTCAACATATATCATCCAGAAAAGGCCAAAAGAAGTCTGCTGATAGGCAGAGGATGATGAGCTTCTTGAAGCTCTATGGTTTCTCTGAAAGGAGACTTGGCCCTATTTCTTTATCCATAATGTATGAACACATTAGGGTGATCAAGCAGAAGATCAAAAAAGGAGAACTTGCTAACTTACACTCCCCACCAAGTCAGGTCCCTCAAGAAGTGGAGGTTAAGGTTGAACCTTTTAAGACAACACAACCTGTACCTCCTGCTAAGTCTAAGCAAGCTTCATCTTCTAATCTATAGTAGGGTCCTGCCTCCTTTCATTCTAACCCTGTGAGAGAAGAAGACCCAACTAAGAAAGACAAGGATGATCAACAAGGTACTACAAGCCAGACTTCCCAGTTAAAGAGTTCAAAAAGGAGGAAAATGATGGCTTCTAAACCAAAGCCTATGAAGAAGAAGAAGATAAAGTCATCCACCTCCAAACCTCGAGATGAGTCAAAACATCCTAAGGAAGTGCAACAAGAGGAAGCTCCAACAACTCCTACTCAAGTAGCTCCTCTAGCATCAGGAAGACCCATCTTATCCTGGACTTACACTACCAATCCAGAGAGATGGCATTATATCAGAGATGTAGGTGTTGAAGATGTCTATACATGGCAAGACATGTTCAATCTACCTCTGCACGATCTCTTTGAGACGAGAAGACACTATGAGAGTCTGAGTGATCCTGACCATCTAATGAAGAAAGGATTGGTCATCATCATGATGAGGACTGTTGATATTTGATGTCTTCAAATGTTTTGGTAGCATCGGCCTAGAGGGAATTTGTAAGGTTCTGTATAAGGCTAATGCGTCCAAAACATCCAATATTATACAAACGTCTATCTTGCATGCATGACTAAGTGCTGAGTAGAATTCTTCGGAAGTTTTACACATTATCTCAGAAAATACTCTAAGTGTAAAATCTTCTGAAGCCAAGACCAATATCTTCCGGAGCTTAAAGTGAAGTCTTCCGAACTTTCAAGAACAAAGTCTTCCGAAGCCAACAAATGAAGACAAATTATCTTCAGAAGACTTTTGAAAACATGCATTTATCTGATGTACTTTACCAAAAAGTTAGATCACCTTTCTGGTTGTAACTCTATTGACTCACCAATTTTCACAAGTTGGTGAAAAGGTCCATGTTTTTTATAACTGTACATTGAGATCTTGAGTCCTTTACTTGCTACTTTATTTATTTTTATACTTTTTGTAATATATTAGGATGTGAACTATGGCATGTCATAGTCACTAGTCAAAAGGGAATCTGTCTTTTGACTCTAAATTGATTTTGTTGTTGTCAAGATCAAGTATTGAGCTGGACTTCAAAGTATGGTCGGCTGTAGGCTGTAGTATATGTATCTCGTGTCTTGGTAAATTATCTCTAGCACTTGTAAACTTGTAAAAAAACTTGAGAGAAATATACACTATCCTTGAAAACCAAAACACTTGTTTTGTTTCTGTTATTGTCTTGTCTCATATTTGTTAGTGTTCTAAGTGTCAATCTTGTGTTACCAGTTCCATATTTGATCAGTTAAGTGTTCTAAACTATCTTTTCCCATTATGTGTTGTGTTGTAAGTGACCAAAACTCCCTTAAACGGTCCTGCATAATTTCTTATAAATTCAACTATAAGTACGTCTACAATCAACTAAAGTGAATATCCAAATCCAAAACCATCAGTTGGATGGGAAACAACCTTCCCCATCTAGGTGCAGAATAAACGAAAGTTTGATAAACAAATGAAATGAACAAAAAGGAAATCAATGTGAATCCACAGATCCGGTGATGTTCTCGAGCTTGTCCTCAAGCTGCTTCTAGGGCTTTTCCTCCGAATTTTCTTCGGGTGCCTCTTCAGGTTCTTCTTCTAGGTCTTCTTCAGGTTCAGACATTACATTCAATGCGTTGATTTGGCTGACCATCATATCAAATCGTTGATTATTTGTTGCGATGTCTTCCTTGTCACCAACTACGTGTTCAGTTAGAGCCGTAACACGGCCTACATGCATGTTGTGACGATCGAAGACGGTGTTGAGGTGCTTCTTTAGTTCCTCAATCTTTTCCCTAGATTCCCTCAATCCCTTCTTCAATGCCACATTGTCATCCATTACTTCTACGACGTGCGTACGCTCGACGTGTAGAGTGACTACAAGAGCAGTTATGGCCTGCTCAGGTGGACAAGTAAGAGGAGGTAGAATAAGGGCATTATGGTTTCTATAAGGAGCGGTAATAGTCTGGGGTTAATGTTCAAGAGGAAGAGGAACACATTTCTCCCGAATCAACTAAATCATATACTGAGGATAGTATTCCCACTTGTGGATAAGCATTGAGCATCATTAGGGCGCATAAGACGCTCATCCGGATCCTAGGATGAATGCGGGGAATCAAGGGGAACATGTCTTTTTCCTAGAGTATAAGAGGGTGCAAAAAAAGAAGATGTCATTCTAACAATTAGCCGCTCACAGGAATGAGCAAAAGCAAGCAAACCAGGAAACCCCTTCAGACAAGGCTGGCAAACAAAACTAAACGTGTATATATGTGTCAAACTAAGGCATAAGACTAAAGCCTAAACTCAATACAAATGAAATGCAAAATTTTATAGTTCGTTATAACTATTGGCTCTGATACCAATATGGCACACCCTCAATTGTTAAATAAAATTTTATAGTTCGTTATAACTATTGGCTCTGATACCAATATAACTATTTTACATAACAAATTTTATAGTTCGTTATAACTATTGGCTCTGATACCAATATGGCACACCCTCAATTCGTTAGTAAGTTCTTGAATTTTATTTAATATTAAATTAATATTAATTACTAAATATTAATACAAGAATCATACGGTTCCACATTCACGATTCGGTACAATGTCGGTTATTGGTTGACTCTCCGTTCACAAGCAAGCATACACAAGCACTTTACTCTAAATACATAAAACCCAATTAGCCTCACTTATAGCATACCATGTGCAAAGGTATTTGTCATATATTTTAATTACATGAATAACGTATACGTAATGCATTTAAGATAAGTTATATACACATGAATTCATATATAACTTACACATAATGTTACCATATAACTAGCCCCATGCACATTGAACCCAACACCAAGACCCATACGTAAATATCAAAAATACCTACACACCCTTTTTATATGATATTCACCCACTTATTTATACACTATAAACTCACATATAACAATGTGTATTATACCCACATATAAAATGATATACATAAAAACATTGGTCCGTACAATCATTCCCTACACACAACTCATGTGCCCCTCCCTCTAATGCACATACACAATCATGACATACAATTCCTACATACATGATTGTCCACAATCGAAACACCATACACATTCATTATGCATACACCACCATCACCTATGCATAACCACCAACACCAAATTCACACACACGCAAATTACACACACCACACACACACCACACACACACCACACACACACACACACACCACACACACACGCATAACACGCACATGCAAAACATAACACCCACAAGACACAAAATCGACTTATGTAAACACACACACATACACATTGCATATACATACAATACGCAAAAACACATTTAATAAACACAAACCTGAGCATCAAACCGGAACCCAAACAAAACCATCGCGATCGAGCACCGGAACAAAGCAATAACCACCGGAAATGAACTCACATCAACAACCATAAACCGAAACTCCAAACCAATCGTGCAAAACTAACAAAAGAAAGCACCGTACAGAAGATGAGAGGTTGCGGTTATAAGCGGTGTGTTGTTGGAGACCAGCAGTTGGGAGATGGCTTGCTAGAGAGGATTAACCGCCGCGAGAGAGGCTGCCGAGGTGGGGTGTCGATAGAGGAAAGAAAGCTGCCATGAAAGGGGGTTACCGGTGGTCAAAACTATAAGGGTTTGCAGTTGTCTAGGGGCGAACACAGGGAAGGGGCTGCCGAATAGGGTTACGAAGATGGAGATGAGAATGGGGTCGGTTATGGGGGTTGTGGAAATTAAATGGGAGTAAGTTTGGTAGTTTAATATTACTAGTCCCTCCATTAAGAGTTGATTATTAGTTTGTTAGTTTAGGTTAAGTTTGATCAAGCTATGTTAAATTCAAACTAACACCAAGGGTTTTTAATGAAAGAAATGTAAAATAATCAAATAATGGAAGGTCAAGTTGGCAACGTATAGCATGAAGAACAGGGGTTGTCACAAAGTTATCCAGTTTTAGAGATAGAAAGAGCCCCCACCGGTTCTAGAGAAAGAAAATGGAAGATTTATTCAAAATGCATGATTTTTATAGTGTTTCCCCTTATATAGTGTTTCCCCTTATATAGTGTTTCCCCTTAAATCTAAGTCGGGTTTTTTTGTTTAAGCTTTAAGTTTGATCTCTTTAAGTGAATAGATGTATAATCTCAGATCAACTCTTGGGTTATAGAATGTTGTTCAAAAGTTGGTTAAGGTAAGTTCTATAACCCCTATTTTACTTGTTTTCTATTTTTTGGGGCTGATATGTATAGTACAATGATGATTCTTTGCCAACGGTATGTTTTTCAATGATAAAGTATGATACTTTTTATAAAAAATATATGTTTGAATGATTTGAGTGAAGTTACTTGATTTATAGTATCTTTTAAATGTGAATCTGATGGATTTATTCTAAGTATACGTATAAGTATATATTTTGATAAAATTTTAAGTTGAATAAAGATAACCCTAAGTCTTGGTGGTCATCCGCTGTGGACATTGGCTATTTGTCATGGATACTTGGGTTTTAAAAGTTGTCCATTGTGGATATTGGTTTTCCACTAGAGACACCTAAAAGTGTTAGTGTTGTCTATTATGGAGATTGACTATCCGTTGTGGGCCTTGGGCTTTAACGGTTGTCTGCTATGGACTATGGTCGTCCATTGTAGACCCTTATATTTAAAAAGTTGTGCGGTATGGACCTTGGTTGTCCATGGTAGGCATTAGTTCCCCACTATGGACTTTGGTTGTCTACTTGTTCACTGTGGATTATTACACATCTCTTGTAGATTTGTTCGTTCGTTGTGAACTTTATTCATGCATCGTCAACACTTGTGTTAATTATTTAATCTTTAATCTTTATAATGATGTATAATTGGTATTTAGTGTTGTACTTGAATAGCATTTAAGTTTAAATGATAGTATGTAATTGTTTTAATCTTGTAATCCCTTAAATGGGATAACGCAATGAGCAATGTATATGCTCCATGATATGTTATGTAATTAAGAAGGATACCTTATAAGTATTGCTATGTTGAAAGTGGAACATAATAAATGAAAGAATGATAGTGGAACCTAATGAAAGTCACCTTTAGGCCTTTATGATTATGAAAATTCTTGTAAGCAAATTATTAGAGTAACACAACTTTGTTGTTATCTAAACCGGTGTGCTGCTGATTTAAGTTTGAAGGTTGCGCATCAAGGGTCATACCCTTGAGATTGACCATGAATGATAAGGGATCTTTGTCGCTTTACCCCGTTATTGCAGTCAGCTTAGTGCATAATGTTTGTGGGCTAATTATAAGCCCTGGGTTAGTACCCACTTAGGGCACAATGATGGGGTTCTAGTGCATGGCATTAATCCATTTCAGTGGAAGATAAAGAAAGAAAGATAATGATTATCCTAAAGAAATATGTAAAGTTTCATGTAAGCCTAATGCACCTAAAACGTTCTAAGTCTTTCTTGCATGCATGCACTTAAGTGTAGAGTAGAAAAGATTCGAATGTTTTACACCCTGCATCGGAATTATTCTAAGGGTAAACTATTCTAAAGCCAAGAGCAACATCTTGCGAAGCCAAAAGTGAAGTCTCACTAAAGCTGATATAAAAAATGGAACCATGAAAAAGTCCCCACTGATCACTCTTGAAGACTTTGACACTTGTTGCCAACAAATTGAAGGGTTCATCATGTCACAAGACTCCAAGATATGGGAATCTGATCTCTTAGGGCCTCATATACCAAGCATCTCTTTAGCTGTTGTTAGGGGTGGTATGATTCCAAAAGATGTGGCTGACTATTCTAAAGAAGATGGGAAAAGAATATAGATTGATTAGAAAGCCATGACAACCCTTCAAACTACTCTTCCCAACTCCATATACAAAGGCTTCAAGAAGTGCAAAATAGCTAAACAGCTATGGGATGCATTGTAACTGATGTATGAGGGGTCAACTGAAGCCAAGGAAAACAAGAAGGATCTCCTGAAGCAGCAGTTTGAAAACTTCACCTTCAAAACAGGTGAAACAATGACTCAACAATACCTTAGGTATGTTGAGATTATGGAGACTCTAATGGATATTGGAGTGACATTTGAGAACAGAGACATTGTAAGGAAGTTCATGTCCTCTCTTTCTAGATAATGTACATATTAGTTGTTATCAAGAGAACTGAGAACCTTAAGACTCTTACTTTAAAAGAGTTGTATGGTATTCTCAATGGATACCAAATGGAGATGAACATGCAAAGTTCATCTGGTAACTCTAGCAATCAACTGAGCTTAGCCCTCCATTTGGTGGAAAGGGATAGTAGAGAACCATAACATCATCTCATATGCTACCCTGACAACTCAAAAAAGGGTATTTTCATTACCTTTCTGGAGACACCAGAAGAAAGTTACACTCAAGGAAGCCCATTCCAAAAGACAAGCTCTTCACACGCCTTTGTGTCTTTTGATGAAAGCACAGGAAAATTTCTCTTCACCTCTGAAGATCTGGACTTTGTCCATCCAGATGACCTGGAATACATGGAGATAGTTCAGCAAATGGCTCTTCTCACTCATAGAGCTAAAATTTCTACAAGAGGTCAGGAGGAACTTTCCAGGCAATGTAGCTAGTGGAAAGTTTGGGCTGGACAAAAGCAAAGTAAAGTGTTACAACTGTAACCAAATGGGTCACTTTGCAAGGGAGTGTAAGGAACCAATAACAAATGGTGTTCAAACACAAATCATGCCAAACTACACTAACAAAGCCACCCTGAATGAGTAGCCAAAGCAGCAAGTTGTAGTTGCTATTAAAGAAGAAGGCTTTAACTGGAGCTTTTAGGTGGAAGATGCATTTCAAAACCAAGCACTTATGTCAGATCATGATGAAGGCAAGGTATTGGAACATCTCTATACACCTGATTGTATTGCTAAAGTTAATAGATATAGGTCCTACAACATAGAGATAAGAAGAGTGAAGAAGAGCATTCTATGAATGGTCACTATTTCTTTGAGGAGAATAAAGGAGTTGGGATGACCAAGTCAAGAAGGAAGAACATGATCCATTAGGCCAAGAGGAAGTACAAGAAGGCTCAAGAGATCAAGGCCACTTTCAACTTTGTGCAGAAACAAGTCTTTATCTCTGCAGGATTTGAGGTGGTTAACGCTAAAAACACAAACTTGAACTCAAGCACCAGGAGTTCTAGTTCATGTTCAAATCATCCCAACATCAAGATGAAGGCTGACTAGTTGTGTATCACTTCTACACAACGTGAACCATCTAGCTCCAAAGGTAGTTCTCTTCATAAAAAAATTGCCACAACATTTGCAAAGATGAAGATGGAGAAGGAAAGTGATCAAGTTCAGCCTTGCTCATAGAAGAAGACTCTTAGGAAGAAGAAATTGGACTATGTCATGTGTGAGAGTAACTCTCATCTTCTTAAAGATTATCCTTACAATCCAAAAGATACTATCTATATGACCAAGAAAGAGAATTCTAAGAGTTCCAAGAAGAAACCACCCTCGGAAGGAAAAAACTTTTCCTTTCAGAAGCTCCAAAATGAAGATGAAGACAAGTGGAAAATTGCCTTCGGAAGAAAACTTGGTCTCGGAAGAAAGGAATACTTCTGAAGTATTGAAGCCTGTTGTAGTGTTAGCAAGATCTTCCGAAGGTCCAGTCATTAAAAATTCTGAAGTCAGCAAAACTTTTGAAGTATTGAAGGTCAAGTCTAAGCTTCCAAAGGTGGTGTGAAAGACAAAGCAAGACCAAGTGACTGAAAGTTCTCCATCAACATCAGCAAATGATCCTCAAAACATGACTATAGGATCTATTACTGTTGCATTGTGCTCAAGACCAATAAGGCTTGGGTTTCCAAATGTAACTAACCATCTCTTTTGCACAGAAACAACTCAAGATAAACAAAAATGTATGGATCATTGATAGTGGTTGTTCCAGACACATGACATGCAATAGGACACTACTCTAGAAATTTGAAAAGATTGATGGAGGACTAGTTGCTTTTGGTGGAGATGCTAGAGGTTACATTACTAGAAGTGGAAATGTCACAAATGGTAAGCTCAACATTAAGAAAGTAAACTTTATCAAGGAGTTTGGATACAATTTTTTAAATGTATCACAATTTTGTGTTTAGAGTCATAAGATGCTCTTTACTAAGCATGAGTGTATTGTTCTTAGGCCGAGAGTGGTCATTTCTCATAAGCATATGGTGCTTGGAGCCCATAGGAAAGGAAATATGTAAAATATAGACATGTAAGAAACATCTCCGTTGAGAGAAGTTTCATTCTTTCTATCTAAAGCAAACAGTGATCAATTTTTCCTCTGGCATAAAAAAATGTGTCATGTAAACTTTATAAACATGAATAAATTAATTAAAAATAATTTGATAACCGGAATACCAAAGAAAGAGTTTACAAGTTGTAGGATCAGTTTTTATACTCAACACAAGTATTTCTCTCAAACTCACTAACAAACACTCAAGAAGCAGAGTTTTTCTAAGAGTTGATTATAATATACTAAGAAACACAAAGAAAACACAAGAGAATAGTTTTTAACACACTTGTATATATTATTTCTCAACTCAAAGTTTACAAGACTCTTACAAGCTTACTACAAGAGTTACAATGAGAAACTATATATACTACTATCTACAGTCGGATATACTTTGATACCAGTTGGAATCCTCTAACTAAGGGAAATACTACAAAACTATAGTTAAGGTATCTTAGATAATGACTTATCTAAGATATGGTAGTCATGACATTTCCATGAATTACCTTTTGTCACCAACTTGTACTAACATATAAAGGTGAACAATGGAATAAAGTATGGTCAACCACATGGCCTTTTGGGTAAATGCCATGAAGTATTAGAGGTCTGCAATAGAGTGTCAGAGACCATACTTATGTCCACTGGTTCATAGCAGCATCTTCCAAAGGTTAATTGGCTTTGGAAGAACAAGTTCTTTCGAAGCCTTTTCCTTTCTTCCGAAGCCTTTTCCGTGGCTTGGGGACTTCTACTTCAGAAGTCATTGTATTTGAATTCTTCTAAGTCTTGAACTTTGGAAGAGAAGACTTTTTCTTCGGAAGTTTGAGCTTTTCTTTCAGCAGTTGATTTTGCACTTTGTCTTTAGAAGAACTTTGTATCCTTCAGAAGTTCCATACTTAGCTTTGGAAGTCCTTTACAAGTTTTACCAAAAATAGTCTAAGTGTTTGGTTTTAGTTGCACCAGCCTTATTCTTAATGCAACAAACTCCCCCTAGGCTGATGCTACCAAAATCTTACTTGTTCCTCCTTCTCAAAAATTTTAACACCAAGGAAAGCAGATACTTATATGCTTCTTTATTCTTTCTAGAAGTGGTGCTGAGAAGTTTGTACAAATCATTCGTAAACAAGAGATCCAGTCTATCACTTTGAATTATATATTCTCTCTGTTGAGTCCCTTTGAAGAGAGTTTGTTGACGGGAGTTATAGTCATACTCCCATCTAACTAGTGGTTCCAATTTAGGACCTTCCACTATCTATAGAAAGGCCTTGCCTTTGGTGGTTGACATTTCCTTGTCTTCCTTCTCTCTCAGCTTTAACTCCTCTTCAATCTTGGCTTTTGCAGTTAGCTCAGCAAGATGAAGGTTGGTTAGATGATTTCTGATGTGAGGAATTGTTTCGGAGTTGGAGGGATTGGAGAATGGCTTCTCTGCTAACTTAGCAATATCGAATCTGCTAGAGTGTAGTAGGGAAGAGGCATTCAGCCTGTTGCTCTCTTCATTCTCTCTTTCCACAACAAAGTTTTGAAAGGTTTCATCTAACCTCCACTGGATAATTTTCCTTCTAGGCATAAGGGGTTGACTAGGAACCTTGTCCCCTTTCTTTGTATCCAATAGAGTCACCAGCTTTCTTCTTAGCTTCTTCTCTTAATCATTTAGTGAGTCAGAGTTGAGGCCAAGGAGTTTAACAACCTGGACCAATGTTCCTCTTAGCAGAGTAAGGAATTAATCTCTTGTGAGGGAACATTAGGATCCATCAATATAAGCTGTAGGGTTTACAACCTGGACCAATGTTCTTCTTGTCCCCTTTCTTTGTATCCATCAACTCCTGGCCAGAAATGCTCATCCTAATGACCCTAACTCCATTTAGGAGCACTATCTCACTGTTACACCATAAATCTTCCATGTGGTTCAAGTAAGCTGTAGGGTTTACAATCAGAGCAGTGAAAGATTGGGTAAGGAAGGAGATGATGTGTGAGAAGTCAACATCCTTGGTAGAGTCAGTTGTGCTAAGGGTTGAGAGCCATGGTAAGAACGGAGATGATGAAACAAGTTTGAGAAAGGTGAATTTGGGATGAAGAAGGCTTTAGACAATAAATTTGGTAAAAATATTAAAGTAACGAGTCGAGATTATTTAAATGGGTGAAATGGCGGTATTGGGTGGATAAGGTGAAAAGATGGTCTAGGGTTAGATGTGACAGTGGCAGCAAGGTGAAAAACCATTCAAAAGATTCTGACATCATTAATAAAATCTTTGCTTTTTATTGTGTGGGGCCCAAAGGTTTTTGTTACAGAAAGAAGTCTTCTTCCGAAGGCAATTTCCTCAACTCAAGTTTTATATTCCAAATCTTCACTACTTCTGAAGCTTAAAGCTTATTCATTCGGAAGACATTCTTATTCTCGGAAGTACATTTATTTACCTTCGGAAATAAGTTTTGGCTTCGGAGGAGAAAATCCTTCGGAAATACTTTTACCTGTAGAAGATAATGAT
>BJCM01192049.1:0-12099 GCA_018326385.1 Flaveria bidentis
ACAAAATCGGGGTTCGTATTCGGGCTCTCATCAAACAAAAACAATGTGACATCGAGTTACAAAATATAGTTGTACCAAAGTTTTGAAGACCTCGCTTCCACATCAACAACAAAATTTCTTAACTTTGGATAACTATTCAACAAAAACAAGATCAAGCTTCAATTCTTAGGAAATCTACAATTTAGGGGGAGTATTGTTGGGTATTCTACCTTTCAAGAAATTGAAGATTTCCAACATTATTGAAATTGAAGATTTGAAGAACAATAGCAATAAAATATTAGTCTAGTGTTTGTTTTGTAATTATTGTAAATGTTAGACTAGTATAAATATTAGAACATAATATCATTGTAAAGGGTGAATAATTCTCCATCAAGTGTGGGAATTAGTTTCATCACCAACATCATATCATCATTCTTCATGGATGATGATTTCATCATCAAATCAATAAACATCAATCATTAAACACTTTTTTGTGTTCATCATTATTATTATTTTAGCATCGAATCATCAAGTTTTGTTATTATCAATATGAATCCTAAGATTCATGCTCATTGTTTCCGTTCATATCAGGAACACACACACAAACACACACACACACACACACACATATATATATATATATATATTGATTTTAAATTATCATGATGTCATTTGTTTTTTAAAACCTATATGTAAGTGGTCTGATTTTCAACCTTGCTACTTAAACATTACTTGAATGCAGTTTGCACTAACCACAATGAATTTATGATAAGATCGTTTATTTACAATAGGATGTCATTACAATGAATATGAATGGTATTTTGTATGGATATTTATATGAGGAAAAAGGTTAAAGACAAGGTGATTTAATTTCTTCTTATTTTTTTTTACTTTGGTTATGTTAGTGTTTAATCTTATTCTAATTAGAAGTATTGATGACAGCCAAAGTTTTAAGTACAATCAAATGTGTGACCAGTTGAAGATTTATCAATTATGTTTTGGGCATTCGTGTTTATTTACCTATACAAAGGTGATTAAAAGATAGAAAAAATTATCAGAGTTTTTTCTTATAGAATTCAGAGGTTTAAAAGAAAGTGATTGTCATGGTTAATCAGAAGGAAATTTGTTTGCCTAAGAGTTGTGGTGGGCTAGATATTCCATCATTGAAATCCAGAAATATTGCTTTTATGTCAAAACATATCATTAATAATTTTGAATGATAAAATGGTTAAAAATGTTAAAATCAAAGGGAGGTGTTTACGGGAGGTGGATGTAAAAGGAAGGGAATCTTGGAGTTGTAGGATGATCTTAAAGTGTAAGGAGAGTGTCAAGCAAAATTGTGTGGTTAAAAAAATCAAGTAATGGTCCTTGTTGAAAGGTGTGGCTTGTTTTAATGATGCTACGGATTTGTTGGAAGATTTGATAGGTTTTGTTGGTGGATTTTTTTTTATTTTCAAGATACTTAAATATTTGTGTTTTGATTCGTAAGTTTTGTATACAACGTTTTTATTTAAATGGTTTGTTTGTTTGATTCTTGATCCTAAATCTTATATATTAAATTGTTAATAAAATTTATCATTTCATTAATTTTTCTAATAAAGTTCTTCAAGTTTTAAAAATCTAATCAAGTTTTGATTTTTGATATATGGAACAATTAACGATTTGAGTTTGTCTATGAATTCACTCTCGTTACAAAATCACACAATCTAGTTAAGCATACCAAACGACGTATGTGTTTAATTATAATTTATACTTCTATTATTGCAACCGCACACAAAGATCCAAACAGCGTAAGCGTAGAGTAACGGGTTTAATCCAATCAACGAACTACGCTTGATTAGACATGGATAGAGTGGATATCCGAACGGCGTAATGTTTAATGCGCAGAATTCCATTTGGTGTCTATGAATTCACTCTCCTTACGGATGGATTGTATGATTATGGGTAGAAGATGGTTGTTTGGGGCTATGGGTGAAATGGTATGGTTTTGTGGCTATGATTGTGTTCGGGTGGAGTTCTATAGATTTAAAGTATGTGCATATGGAGGTGTTGTTTGGAATGACATGGTAAAAGGTAAAACTCGTCTTTGTAAGGCAATTTCCTTTCTGAAATTGTAGTTTGATGGATATAATGTGATTTATAAAAATTATTTTTATTATTGTGATATAGTTGGCTATATCTTTTAGCTTCTTCTCATGCTCTTATGGGTTTATTTTATGAGTTTGATCGATTGGTATTGTTTGGGGATGGTAAAGCTTGGACGAAGTTTGAAGATACGAAGACTAATGTGAAGAATATTCACAATATTATGTTTTTTAATAGATTTAGGCAAATTGGATTTTAATAATCCAAACTACTACTAATTGGTCGATAATAATCCATACTATTAATTTGGTCGGTAACAATCCCAACTTTCATTTATATTACCAACAACAATCCCAGTAACATAATTATTAAAAATTTACGCTTGATTTCGACTCGATTTTGTTCACAATAATGATTATGAACGAAATAAAAAAACATACAAACTAAATTAAGACTAAAGTAAGTACAAACGAGTGTGAATGTATTATAATTATGCTACAGGAACTGTTGTTTGTAATAAAAATGAAAATTTAAAGTATTACCGGTCAAATCAATAATTTGTATTAGAATGATTTTTGTGTGTTAGGTTTGCTTTATTAGCCGTTCATAAAAAAAGGTTTGCTTTATTAGCCGTTCAAAAAAAAAGGTTTGCTTTATTAGATGTATAGATTTGTTTTTGTTGACTTTAACTGGGTTGTGATCAAAGTCTAATATAGGCATGTTTTGATACTTAACTGTAGTTGGGGTCAGGCTTAGCTCCCTTACTTAAGCCTTAGTTGGTTAAGGTTGGGTTGTCGTTGGGGTATATCCCAAGACTTTTAATGGTCGTTAGGTGTATTCTTTTATTTTTATTAATAAAATTTTACTGTGGCACCGAACCCTCTAACAAAAAATACAATGAATACAATATGAGTTACGATTACAATACACTATTAAGAACGCTTCAAGATCTTATCCAAGACAAACATGTTTAAAGGAATTAAAAGGTGACAAATTAACATATATGTTAATAAATGAACGGAATGAATAGTAATATTTAAAATCTGGTCCATCCATTTATGATCAATGGTTATCCATTTACCACTTAAGCTATTGGTGATACGTGTTACCCTTCTCTCCCATCAATGCTACGTGTAAATGTTTTATGCCATCCACCAGCAAATAGAGAGAGAAAAAAATTAGAAGCTTATCAGGAGAAGAAGAAGAGAGACACAGCTAAGGGGCCTTTGATGGGTTGGTCCGGTCATGATATGGTTGTGGCGTGCTCTATCAAGTCCATATGTCTGCTGCTCCGATCAGGCCCGCCGAAGCCGTCGATGGTGGCACACGTATGTTTTTGCATTGCCTTCGGCAGGTCGGTTAGCCGGCGGCGCTGGTGATGGTGAGGACGTGGTAAGGCAGTTCGCTTCTTTGGAACCAATGTTATGTACCGGCGGTGGTCGTTCCTCTGTCTGATGTTGGTGGTGGCACATGAGTTGGGGTACCAGCGGGTGGCCGTTCATCTGTTTGATGCCGATTTTTGGGTACACGTGGTGGATGCCATTAAAAGTCGGTGGGTCGCATCCGACGACGGCCCTACGGGCTGCCGAACCCTTTATTCAGTGCTCCGGAGAGAGGGATCGGTTTGGTCGCAGGCTTCACAACCCCTATTACTTGAGGTCGCCATGTCTCTGGTTGCAACAACGATGGTTAAATGGTCGTTGATGGAGTTTTGTGTCTACGTGTCCGCTAGATTTGGTAAGATTAATGTTCAATTCACCTTTTAAGTTCTCGAATGTTGGTTTTGGACCAAGAGTTAGCAATGGATCAATATTGCAAGTATATCTCCCATGGTTTGAATTTACTTGATTATTGATTATAGTAGGTTGAATCAAAAGAGAATAAGAGGCTTTGGTCTAAGAAGTTGTAGTAAAGGCTTTCTATTATCTCAAGAGCTTAAAGGTGTTATTATTTTGTTGATATGGTAGGATTGTTATGATCATTTGAACCATGTTTTTATGGATGTTATTTTCTGGTTCGATGCCCTACCTTGATGTAACTATTTCTCTTGAATGAGGCTGTGAGGAGACTATTGGTTTTTTCCGCCTGTGATTTCAAACAATTGCATAAGGTAATTGGTTCTTTGAATATGTTGAAGAGGCTATGATGATTAAAATCTGAATACTCAATTTGGCGTGGCAGAATTGGATGTGGCAGGTCATCTTCTAAACTTGCATCCTCCATTACAGCCAATTGTGTTACATATCTGAGCCTATTGTTTGTTTAATGTGTTAGGTTATTGCAAAATCTTGGTAGTGTTTTCAAATGATGGTGTATCTTATAAGCTTAAATGTTCTTTAGAATTGTTTTATTATATTAATTTATTTTGACTTTTCAGAAATGGTTTGTAATGACAATAGTTTTTCATTGTTGGCCATTTCAAACAACTTTCTAAAGGGAAATAGGTTCACTGAATGTCAAGAAGGCTGTTAATATGTTATTCGAGATGAATCTAAATAGACTTCATATGAATAGAAATTGGTCTTGTTGTTGAAACTTGATTTGTTCTTGATGGGAGTTAAATTCGGTTGGGTTGTTCAATTTGGCATAGATTTATAGAACACGTGTTAATACTAAATCTGTTATTCGGTTATTTTAGATTTACAGAACACATAGCAGCTTTGTTAACAAATAAAAGTTGTGATGGCATTGACGTGATGATCAGATAATGTGCGTTTATTTGAGCTTCGTTTTAACTGGTCTAACACACGCGCAACGCGCGTATGGGTTTCAAACTAGTTATACATTTAGTTGATAAGACTCAAGGACGTGCTTGCGCACTTCATTACGTGCATTATGATTTATGGCTACAATACTATTTAGAACGGTACAATATGATTTATGATTACAATACACTATTCAAGGACGTGCTTGCGCACTTCATTACGCGCATTGTGATGATAGTATTAACATGATTAAGTATATTAAAATGTATGAAATTACAACAACTCGGTTGTGAAGATTGAAACATAGATATAAAACATTTATATAATACTATCAATATTGTTCAATCGGTATTGGTTTCTTTTTCATGGTACCAACATGTTACTGATAGTCAATACAACATAAAATACCCACAAAATAAAATATTTTATATACATCTTTCTTTTTAACAAAATTTATAATAGGATGTGAAGAATAAAAAGCAAACACAACCATAAGTTAGTACAAGGAACAAAAGTTATTGAAAAAAAAGACAAGTTAGTAAAAAATAATATTGAGTTAAAAACGCATATTATATATTCAACATATAATAAACTTAGAAACTTTAGAAATTTAATAGTAAAACTTAAAATTTTATGGGAGGTAAAATGAAAAGTTTTAAGGGTGGTTTTTTATTTGTTACCGATATAATATAATTTTTTTATTAGTGATATCCTTCTTTCGTAACAAAATAAAAAATAGTTAACGTGTGCTGTAATTTTTTTGGACTAATATTTAAATTGCTTTCTTAAATAGTTTACATCCGTCATTATCTAAATATCATACAAACTAAGGATTTAGCTTTAAAATATAGTTTACTTATGCAATAATCTATAAGCTGGTTACATGACGTGAGACATGTATAGTCTTCTTTTTTTATTTCGACATTATTCTGTTAATTAGTATTGTTGACTTTAAAGATTATGTATTCTAAGTATTATTTTATTTGTGTTATTATTTTATTTTTATCTATTTATCGAATATTCCTCTTTTTTATTACAAGAGTTAACATTCTTTTTGTCACACAATTCTAAAAACACACAAACATCCACTGACCTTTAACTTTTTAACCTGTATGAAATATCAAATCTAACCCTAACCCAAATCAAAATATACTAACACAACAAAGGTAAATTCAAAATCTAAATCTTAACCTAAATCAAAATACGATCCTTAAATGTACATGCCCACTTTGAAACACACACATAATCAATGTTTGAAGATGAGATTCATTCGTAAGAACACTTATAATAATATTAAGATTTTTATATTTCATAAATAATGTGTGTCTCACATCAATAATAATAGTCAGTAAAACATCATGTTGGCATATCACACATCCAGAAAGTGTTACTGGTCAAATCGTATCTAATGGCTTTCCTATGTTAATGACTATAATGGTATGTTAAATTCGATAATCACCAATGTGCAACATTTAAGAAAGACTTTTATATTACTGAATCATCATTTTCATGTCACATGCTCTAATAGTATTGTTTAAAATCTTTAGAAACCTACCTATTGTAGCCGACGATGGTAAAATCCAGTCTCCTTTTTCGTTCTATATTTCTATTTGCATTTGTTTCTTCACTATAATACAGCTAAAATCATTAGAAACCTACCCATATGTACAAAACCAATTACAAATAAGGGTTAGTAAGAGTAAATAATATTTCATTGAACGGATCATAAGAAACAACAAACTTTAAAGAAAAAAAACACTTACTAAAACGTCTGACTAACCCTAACTCTGCCTTCTTACTATTTGTTGTCAGTGCTTGAATCCATCCTATGTATACTTACTTGCATAAACTATAGGGCTTTATCATGAAGTTTCTTGATTTGATTATGAGCGATAATTTTCATGTTAGCTTCCTTCTTTTGTAAGAGTTAGTGTTCATGTAGTTAACTTCTCTATTGTATTTTTTTCATTGCACAATGATTGATGTTTACCTTCTAAGTTGTTTTTTGTAGTGGCTAAAAGATTAATGATGGGTCACTAGCCCACCCAATCATCTCATTTCTCTAGTATGAAACTAATACTATACTTAGAGGAAACTCATCTTAGATGAGAATACCCCTAGCCTTTAAACTTTTTTTTACCACAGGTAGGACGTAAACTCGAATCCTCCTCCTATTTTAATGAAATCTTGAGATATGTTACCTCAACCATTTAAGTTGAAGATTATTGGTATTTACTTTTTAAATAGAAAATAAAGGAAAACACAAGTTTAAAGAGCATACCCATCAAATAAACTATCCTAAACAGGTGCCTTCTAATTCCCCAGGAGAACAAGTGAACTTAGTTTAGGCACTTCCTGAACCCACTAGACGCCATGATTTAACCTTATGCCAATGAACCCTATATCAATTGGTTTGGGAGCAAGGCATTTCATGACTTTCTAAAATGAATGTCATAGAAACAAATCACGTGACTTTCTAAAGTGAAGGTCATAGAAACAAATCACGTGACTTTTTAAAGTAAAGGTCATAGAAACAAATCACTTGATACAATATGTTTTAAATAGGTTAGGGTTTTACCACATGTTAGGTATCGCAATTAGAGTAGGTTCCAGCGGTTGCAATCAAACACACACAATCGCACAATAGAAAAAAATAGACATGCGAGAATTATAATGATTCGGTCTAGGTGACGACGTCCACTCCACAACTAGGGTTTATATTATTATTGTGATAAAAAATACAATTACATCAAGGATCTATTTATAATGCTAGATTAGAGTTAGTAATTAAGACATTAACTTAGACTCCAAAATTTAACTAAATAACCCTAATTGCCTCAGGGCAGACTGACCAATTATTTTGTTGACCAACAGCCTAGCAAAATAGACATGAGTGCAATCCAGCTCGGTCCAAAGCCTTCACAACCCAACACCACAGTTGACCTTTGGGTGATAGGTTTCCCTTAGAATATGGGCGGGGGCGGGCTGGTCACCAGTGTTGTCTGTGTTCGCGGCATGGGTGACCTTTCGCCACTAGTTTTATCCGAGTGACTGGGCTTAAAATATTCCTTGGCCGTTACTATTGTTTTAGTTCCGGATAGAATCAATTATGGCTAGAAGATTTCTTATTTTTGGAATAACGTGTTTTTCAGTTTAGAAAGTTTTTGTTTTTGGTATTTTCTACAGCTGTGTTTTGGTTTTAGTAGGCTGTGTTTAGCCTTTAAATAAGTTAGAGTCTTCAAGTGTTAGGGATTTAAAAAATTATGTTCTGTCTTTTCTTTCTTAAGATTAATCAAAGAAGCGGGCCGACTCAGTTGCTTGACTGCTGTTCTTGTTCTCTGATCTGACTATAATTCCAACAATTGGTATCAGAGCCTGGTTCAAAGGGACAACCAGCGCTCAAACATTGGTCAGAAGAGTGTGATCAAGTGCCGAAGGACTGTGCGATCAATCAGAGAAGCAACAAGAAAAGATGGCAGAGACTCCAGCAGCAAACCAGATTGTAGGGGTGAAGGAGACTACCAATTTGTCGCTGCAATTTGGGCTGTCAAAATCAAGGCAATTTTTAATGTTCATGGCGTTTGGGAAGCAATCGAGCCAGGGGAGAACGTTGACCCAAAGAAGAACAATATAGCAATAGCCTACCTATACCAGGCAATACCCGAAGAGCTTTTCCTCCAAGTTTCCCAGTTCGAAACAACAAAAAAGATCTGGGATGCTTTGAAGGCTCGTATGTAGGGGTTGATCGGGTTAAAGAGGCCCGACTTGGATCCTTAATGACTGAATTTGAAGCATAAAAAATGAAAGATAGAGAGGCGATTGAAGACTTTACAAGACGCATCAGCAGCATAGTCTCGAAAGCGAACAGCCTAAGAGCCACGCTTGAAGATATAAAGCTGGTCAGGAAGTTTCTTGGTTCTCTTCCCGATCGTTTCTTACCCATAGTTGCTTCTATTGAACAATTTGCAGATTTGAAGGCCATGTCCTTTCAAGAGGCAATTGGCAGACTTAGAGCATTCGAAGAAAGGATCAAGACAAGTGATAAAGGGCAAGGATCCAAAGGGAATCAACTGTTGTTTTCTTGCGAAGAAGGGCAAGCTAGAAGGAAGGATCAGCTAGAAGGAAGGATCAGCTAGAAGGAAGGATCAGCAAGGTGGTCGAGGCCGAGGGAATGGCTGTGAAAACCGAGGCCTAGGACGGGGCCGTGGTCAGTCAAACGGGCGGGGCAGAAGTACTGGACGAGGAAACCAAAAGAAAGACCGGTCCAACATCCAATGTTTCAGATGTGAAGGAATGGGGCACTTTGCATCTGATTGTCCAACCAAAAAGAAGCAAGAAGAAGTCAATTTGACCCAAGGAAATGCTGAAGAACCTGCTCTTTTAATGACAGTTGGTGAGCAAAACCAACAGGAGATGGTTTACTTGAATGAAGAAAGAGTCATACCTGCCAAGTATGTCTCAAGTCCAAATGAAGAGTTCATGTGGTATTTAGATAATGGAGCATCTAACCATATGACAGGGAACCGGAACCTATTCTCAAAACTTGATGAAAAGGTAGGGGGAAAAGTAAGGTTTGGTGATGGATCATGTGTGGAGATAGAGGGCAGGGGTTCAATTCTCTTGGAATGCAAGAATGAAGAGCAACGCCTACTAATGGACGTCTATTACATCCCATTTTTGCAAAGTAACATTATTAGTCTTGGTCAAGCTACCGAAGGAGGTTGTAAAGTGAAGATGAAAGAAGAATACTTGTGGATGTATGAGGCTGATGGCAGGCTGTTAATGAAGGTGACAACAAAGGAATTGGTTCATGGGGTCCTACACATAAACCACCCCACACAAATGTGTGAGGCGTGTTTGGCTGGTAAACATACCCGACCATTTTTCAAGGATCAAACAGCTTATAGGGCCTCAAAACCTCTTGAACAAGTATATGCAGATATGTGCGGGCCCATTACACCTACTACACAAGCAGGGAACAGGTACGTGCTCCTTATTGTTGATGATTTCAGCCGATACATGTGGGCTTATATGCTTAAAACAAAGGATGAAGCATTGGATCATTTTAAAAGGTTCAAAACTGTAGTGGAGAATGAAATTGGCAGGAAGATTAAGGTACTTAGAACTGATCGAGGGGGAGAATTCACCTCCCAAAGTTTTAACTCTTTTTGTGAACAGGAAGGGATAACAAGACAGCTAACCGCACCATATTCTCCACATCAAAATGGAGTAGTGGAGCGGAGAAATCGCACTGTTCTAAGCACAACAAGGAGTATCTTGAATGCAATGGGTGTACCACAAAATTTTTGGGCAGAAGGGGTTAGGCATTCTGTTTATATCCTAAACAGATTGCCCACTAAGGCACTAAAAGATCAAACTCCATACGAAGCTTTGAAAGGGTGCAAACCAAGACTCGATCATCTGCGAGTTTTTGGGTGTGTGGGCTATATCAAAACACCTTCAAACCTGTTAAAGAAGCTGGATTACAGAAGTGTACCCATGGTGCATTTGGGCATAGAACCTGGTTCGAAAGCATACCGTATGTATGATGTCGAAAAAAGGAAACTAGTTGTGAGCCGGGATGTCAAATTCGATGAAAACCGCAGGTGGGATTGGAGCGATTATGTGACAGAAAATGGTCCAGAATGGACTGAATTTTTTGTCGAGTTGGGCCTATCAAGTGGACCTGGTGGATCATTCAGCTCAACTGCAGAATCATTCAGCCCAACTGCAGGTGGCCCGGGTACACTAACTAACCCAGAGAACACTGCTAGTACTGGAAACACAGAGACCGGGATTTGCAGCCCAATTACAGCAGACCCAGATGAACCAGGCAGCCCGTTCCTCGAAACAGGTGCGACTCAGCCTGTGACACAAGGCCCGTCGCATCAACATAGCCCGATATCTGCTGCCCAAACATCATCTGGTAATGAAACTCCTAGCAGTTCAGCTTTTGTTCACAAACGTGGGCCAATTCAAGGAGAATTTGATGAACTTAACAACCCGTACCAGATTGATTCTGATGACTATGATGATACCCCTCCAAAGGGACTCCGACCCTTGGGTGATGTTTATGCAAGAGCTCCAAACATGCAAACAGGTAACATTAATTTAACGTTAATGGAGGAAGCACCATATTCCTATTCTGATGCAGCAGGTAAAAAGGAATGGGTTGAAGCAATGGAAAATGAGATTGCTTCAATAGAGAAAAACAAGACATGGAAACTCACCGAGTTACCATCCAATCACAAAACCATAGGGCTGAAGTGGTTATATAAGGTAAAGAAGGATGCAAATGGGAAGATCACGAAGTACAAGGCTAGACTTGTAGCGAAAGGCTATGTACAACAACCAGGGGTGGATTATGATGAAGCTTTCGCCCCGGTAGCGAGACTCGAAACTGTTCGGTTGATCTTGGCGATCGCAGCTCAAAGGATGGCAAGTCCACCATCTAGACGTGAAGTCGGCTTTCCTACACGGGGAACTTAAAAAAGAAGTGTATGTTTCCCAGCCGGAGGGGTTTATAAAAAAGGGATGTGAGCATAAAGTATACAAACTGTCAAAGGCGCTCTATGGCCTTCGACAGGCTCCAAGGGCATGGAACACGCGTCTTGATGGTGTTCTAAAGCAGTTTGAGTTCCAAAGATGCAAGCAAGAGCAAGCGGTATACACAAGGAGCAAGGATTCCTTGATTGTGGGGGTGTATGTTGATGACTTAATCGTCACCGGGGGAAATAATGACGGCATAACTGAGTTCAAGAAGCAAATGGAAGCCATGTTTGAGATGAGTGATCTCAGTCTTCTATCTTATTACCTCGGCATTGAAGTTGTTCAAAACAGTGAAGGAATTTCACTAAAGCAAGCTGGGTCTGCTAAGAAAATACTCCAACAGGCTGGGTTGTGGGATTGTAACCCAACCAAGTTCCCAATGGAACCTGGTTTGAAGCTGTCAAAAAGCGAAGAAGGAGACCCAGTTGATGCAATGCAATACCGACAAGCAATCGGGTGCCTAAGGTACTTAACCCACACTCGACCAGACTTATCTTACTCTGTTGGATATGCTAGCAGGTTTATGCAGGCACCAAAATCAGCCCATCTCCAGGCCGTTAAACAGATTCTTCGCTATGTCAAAGGAACTACTGATCTAGGCATAAGCTATCGAAGGAATGGAAGCAAAACACTACATGGTTTCAGTGATAGCAGCCATGCTGTGGATGCTGAAGATGGGAGAGGAACAACAGGCCTGGTGTTCTACTTTGACGATGGACCGGTGGCATGGAACTCACAAAAACAAGGTACGGTGGCTTTGAGTTCGTGTGAGGCTGAATTT
>BJCM01192051.1:0-11316 GCA_018326385.1 Flaveria bidentis
CTATTTATGCCTCTTTATGAAATTTGTGTGTTACTTATGCTTATTTGTTTGTTGGTCATTAAGTATTTAATATAAAACTTAATAACATAACTATTAAATTAAAAAATAATAATTATAATAATAATAACTCTAATAACAATGTCTATAATAATAATAAATAGTAATAATAATAAAAGTTAAAATGTCAACAATAATGTTGGTGAGATTTCCATAGTTTGTAATACATAGATATATAAAAGATGGCAATTCATGTTATAAGTTAGAGAGCAAAGTAACAAGGGATGTAAGACAGAATGCACAATCAAACCTTGACAAAGTTTTACAAGTCTCAAACGTTTACAAGCATATAACTATTTGTTTTTTACTTATGTTTATTTGTTTGTTAGTCATTAAGTATTTAATATAAAACTTAATAACATAACTATTAAATTGAAAAATAATAATTATAATAATAATAACTCTAATAACAATGTCTATAATAATAATAAATAGTAATAATAATAAAAATTATAATAATAACAATAATGATAATAATAATAATAATAATAATAATAATAAGAAGTTATAAAAGTTAACAAGTGGAACTATGTGAAACTTAAAGTTTAATTAAGTCAAGGGGGCCTTATTGTCATTTTATAAACATTAAATAAAAGGTTTTTGTATAAAATAATAAAGATGGAAATCTTCAGGGACCATATGTGTAAATTCTTTAAAATCAACCCAACCCCTTTTAATCTTCCGTATTTCCGGCCACCTTTCCGGCGGAGATCCGGCGATCTCCGGCAACGTCCAAAAACACTATATTTTGACCGGTTATGAATCCTAAACCGTTCCAAACCCTTCGTGTACATGATTCGACATTGAATGAACGAATCAATGGTGTTTAAACCACCGGTTACAAGTCCAATCGATCAAGTAACCGGTGACATAAACCCCATGACCGTTCGAACATTTACTACTAATAATAACCTAATTAAACGAATCTGAACAAGCATCTAACTATCTTTAATCGAATACAACGCTCAATTGCACCTGAAACAAACACAATCATCAAATCCCGTCGACCTCTTGCATCGCAACCTGCAACTATTCGAGCACTATCATCAGGGTTTCAAAACTCGAAATAAACAGAGGGCTTTTCATCTCAGTGATCATTTGAAGCTACCTGTGCAACGAATTAGATTATCATAAACGTGTGATCATCGATTGGGCACAAGAAGTTCACGACCTGTTCTTCGTGTTGAATACCTTTGATTCGTAATCAACCGGGTAATTAATCACATGAACACACTCGTTTAATCATGGGTAACAAAAGCCCCATGATTGTAAGTGTTAACAGAATCATATATGAAATTTAAAATGATTATCATAAAATGACTTGTTACATCTTATGTTACAAATTCCGAGCCTCCCAAGAGAACTCGTTTTGTTTCTCAGGGTACAACAACCGAAACAGTTTGTACTGCCGAGATTAATCTAGAACCCGAACTAGTTTGTAGAAGAGAATCCAGAGAGATAGAGAACCTGTTTTGCTGAAGATTTCAAATTGTGTTGGTGTGTCTTTCTACTGAGCTACACTCAGTATTTAGAGTGGAATTCGAACCATACCAGCCACCCAACCATTACTCAACCATTAATCCGAAATCGTAACTGCTCATTTAATTCGTAATTAACAATCGTCGGTTTCGGTCACCATGTAACGAAAGCTGTTACGAGTCACAACTCTGACCGCGCACCAAGGTCAGTCGTACCTGACCAGACCCTCGAACCAACCTTCAAAAGTGATGCGAAGTGCAAAGTGCGCCATCAAAGCGCCACATTGCGCCCACATGCCCACGCCGCGTGCGTGCGAGTGCAAGTTAAGGGTGTTTCGCACCCTTCGCGAATCCACTTAGTGTGACACATTAGGAAATAATATAGACAAGATATTATAGAATATAAACTATTTTATATTCTTTCTTTCCTCTGATATGTGACAACTTCCCACACTATTAATTCCTAATGTTATTAACTACATTAATTTTCATTCAACACATTAATTTATTGATTAAATATTAATAACCATATTAATATTATCAATAAATTTCCAACAACTATTTCGTTACTAGTTGCAAAGTTTATTATTAGTTTGTTTACTTTCCATAAAATTAATATTTTATTCTTATTAAATAATTATTACATGAACTTAAGTATTTTATTTTCTCAATATGATCATGGTATTGTTGTATATATATTTGTAGAAAACCAACGTTTCCTTACGTTTCTTTTAAAATGCTGTAATGCACTTATGTGGTACATGCTACGATAATCCCATTTTATAAGGGGCGGATTTGTGTCAAATGTACACACGACGGATGTATACCTAATTTTGAAATGGTTTTTTGTTACGATAACCATGTTACGACTATCTCAATTTACATAAGAGCTATCCCTCACCCGTTAAAATCGCACATGCATGTGTATATCCTCATTGCTTCCCATGCTTTTCAAGGAAAAAATTTAACATTTTGTAAGAAACCTGCCCACGTTTATGTAGTAGAATTCATCTTATATCGCAAACCAATTTTAAAATTTTTACCCAACACTAATGCAATCATCAGTTTTTTTGAAATATGTTAGAATTTAGGTATCGTATCAATCTTGGCATTGTGAAATACCTATGTCCATTCATCTAGGAGATTACCCCCCGTCTTACAAAAGCTTTGATTCAAATTCAAATTCAAATTCAAATTCAAATTCACTTATTCACTGTGAAGAAATAAAAACAATGTTAATGGAGTTGGCCAATAAAACTTTAATTTCGTACATTTGGACCTATATAGTCATATGTAAGCTAGGTGCGCGTCAATTGTTCAGGCGAGGTTAGGTTGTTGCACCTAAGGTAGACGTAAGGCAAAGGTCTTTGAAAGCACACTGCAAATTGTCGAGGCAATATATATTTGGGCATGGGCATTTCAGATAATATCAATCTGTGAAATCCGTCTAGCATCAAAAGTCTGTGGAGCACTGGAGCGTAAACAAATTTGTTAGTACATGGTGTCTGGTGAAGAATGTATTCAGCCAGATTTCAGATAATATAAGCAAGAACTAGGTTTATTGTCCATCGCGCGTTGCCACGACATTGTACGTGATGTGATAAAATATAGATTACAATCGACCCGATTCGTTTCCGAACTACTTTTACGTTAATACGTAGAGTAACTCGAATTTATACCGTTAAACAAAAACGTTTAATATTTGACCTGACTCGTTTTCAAACAAAATTAATGCATGCCGAAACATAGACTTACAATTTCTCCGACATTTTTCAAACTAAATTTATATCCATACGTATGATAAATGGAAAAGTATTATATTGACCCGACGCATTTTCAAACAAACCAATGTCGTAACGCAGGTAAACTCAAATCGTTACATAAAAATAAGCACTAAGACGTTTATATTTGACCCAACTCATTTATGAACAAATATTACATCAAAACATAAACGTATGCCAAAACATAGACAGTCTTAAAGTGTATAGAGTTAAGCGTGGAAACATTTTATATTTGACCCGAGTGGTTCCTAATTAAGTCTAAAAGTAAACGGAACTGAATTTATATTGTATACAGGTAAACCCGGAACTTTAGAAACTTAAGAGGGGTTAAAGTAACATTTTACAAAGTTTTCAGAAAGTAACAAGGGCTGAAAGTGTAAAGATTGAAAGTAGGAGAGGAAGAAAGACCGGTGAAAAACCCCACCCACCTTTCTTTTTAAGTATATATACAATTAGAAATTCACATGCATAACCATAGAAAAACAAACAAACCCAATAAAATCTCACTCATAACAAGGCTATTTATAGGGTATGGTGGCAACAAACCTCTCCTCTATCCCACAGGATAGAGAAGCTGCTCTGAATATGCATAACCATATTGCAAATGAAAATAACATAGTCAAATCCTCATATTGAGCAATCTTATGACCCTACTTAGTGCAAAACAAGTTCCTAAACCACACTAGGTGAAATTTGTGTCTAAGCTCACTAGTCCCTATAAGACAGGTGGCAAAGTGAATGGGTCATTCAAGAACATGTCAAAACTGGTTACTTTTGGTAACTACTAAACATCATTCTTTTTCTTATAAATAATCAGAATAGATGGCACTACCAAAAAATAAAGTTGATGATTACATATTTTTGGATCAAATGATTTAGAAAAGTTTATGTAAAGAAAACATACTATGGGAGACTTTCAACCCATCTGACCCATTTCCTTTGAAGCTAAGGCGTTGTGTTTGTCAACCAGCTTTTTTATAAACTTTTTGCAGTCGACATCTATTGTTCACTAATAAGAGATCCACTTGTAAGGGTCCACTTAGAAGAACCAACTTCGCTGTAGTAATCAGATCAGGTGCACCTCCCTATAAAGCTGAAAAAAAAAACAAACAAAATGATTTTTCTAGTGAAGAACTTACAATTCAGGACTCCCAAAATACAGAGAAAAAAAGAAATAAACTGCACATCATGTTATTTCTCTTGTTTCCCTGTGACGTACCTCTGAAGTGTATCAAACATAGCAGCCTGACAGCAAACCAGCAACCATTCTCCTCCAAATGAAAAGAATATATACGACTCCCCGCCATCAGGAAAGGGGTCATCAATTTAGCTCATATATAGTAAGTAGATGACTTTATATCAAGTACTCAGAAACTTTAATGGCAACTTTGATTCACTCTGAATGCTCAAGTGATGGTGAAAATGAAATCATATACGGTTTAAGTCCTAAGTATTATACCATAACTATAAGCCCTGTATCATTACAGCTTTATAATATATAAATAAACTATTATCACTCAAAGGTCCCCTGAGGGTTTATACACATTTGCACACAAAAGAAAGATACCAAAATTACATGAAGACATAATAATAATAATGTACAATTCTTTGAGACCTTGCAATCATATTTTACGATAAAATAACACAATAAAACCACACACACACAGTAATAATAAGTGATTTAACAGGGTCATCTGCCTTTGCAGGAACCTGAAAAGACTGGCACGAGTGTTGAACAAGATGACAGCCCACTTGTTTGTTCTACGGCTTGGTGTTGACTTTTTACTATTACTTTCATGTTTTTGTCTTGCATCTTTTCAACGTTTCATTTCTGCAACAAAACAAACCAAATGTCAATGTAACTAATCATCAGCATGGGCACTTAAGCTCAAATTATCATATTTAACTAGCAAAACAAAATGATAAAGACTACCTCTTGTAGAGTGTTTATCAATCCTATCCGTATTTCCCTCATCATTTTTCCACTCATCATCATTACCCGTCTCTTTTCTACCATCATTTCCCACATCACTTTCACTAGCAGTCTCCCATTCAGAATCCTCAGTCCCTTGCCCATAAACATCACCAACATCATCCTCACAATCAATTCCTCCATGTTTAATAGCAGCTTCCCTAAACAACCAAGCAGCACGCATCTGTTTTTTAACCAACCGTTCTGCATAGTCAGGCACTTTGTTCTGCCTAGAAGACAGGTCAGGATCTGTTGATTGAGAACACTCGTTTATAAACAAAATAGCATCCAATAAGCTTTCTTTGGCCAAGCCCAGCATATCATAAGCCTGTGCTCTTCTCCATAAGCTCTTAGCGTGTCGATTAACTGGATTGTGAAGACAGAGTGCACGTGTAGCATCACTTATAGCACTTAATGGTTGTTGCAGTAATAAATAACATTGGGCACGATTGCTGTATAACACGACTCTTTCTTTTTTAGATCTTACTGGACATAATGCGAGTGCCTCTGAGTACTTTGATGCTGCTCCAGAGATATTTCCCGATGAAAATAAGGAATTACCTTCTAGTTTTACCACCAATGCTGCAGCTTGTTTGATATGGAGATCCTCTTTTGGCATACTTTTTTCCCATTTGAATCGCTTTCTTGAATGTAATATTTCTTCAACATCTTCTTTTATCCGGTTACTGATTGAATGGCGACCTGTTGCATGTGATTGAATACATTCTTGAAGAACATTGAGAATGGAATCACCAAGCTTTTTGTGATCCCCAAGAGTTGATATCTCTGCTAGGTCCAGAAGTGCAGGTGCTGCCTTTTCTATAACCTAATTTAACATTTTACACTTTGCATAAGCATATTTATCATGAGTTATAGATAAAATGTTAGCAGAATCATATTTACTCCAATTTGGTACAGGGAAAGGTTAAAAAAATAAAAATTTACATATGGAAACAAAAGATATGCCGCCAACCTCTATATTATGGTCAACCAAATTGATACTGAAAGAATCTAGTGTTTTGAACAAACATAGAACTTATTCAAGGTACATTTTTCAGTGTATTAGATATTACCTTATGGAAGGTATTAGGATCTTGAAGCAACCATAGAAGACAATCAATAGCCATATATTGCCAGTCATCTGACGATCGTGCAATATTACATAAAGCCTCAATAACACTAGGGCAGCTGCTAACAGGTCCTCTTCCAAACTTATGATGGCAAATTGTTCTTAATAAGCCAATACCCGCAGGTGAATTCTCATTAACAAGTCCTCCCCACATACCAGGAAGTTTTACCAGAAATTCCGGGTTGCATATTGTAGAAATAAACTCAGGCTTGAAAGCAAAACAGTTTATAAGTTGAAGAGACCAACACTGTAACTGACTAGCCCATTCCTCAGCTTTCCTTGACTCCATATCTACACCACCCATTCCGCGTGTCAGAAGATCACAGTGGTAACTAAGTCTTCTGTCAGCATACTGATAAAAATGAGAATACACAATTTCAAGGGAACTCATTGCTAACTGGATACAAAGTTCAAGAATCTCCCCATGACTTGCTACAGCAGGGAACGTACTTGCGTATGTAGCTAAATGTCCTAAAGCCCTTACAGCAACTCTTTGTTCAACCCAAGTCAACCTACCCCTTAGAAGTTCAACCAGCGGTGGGATTACACCAGCATTAACAGCAGTTTCAGCAAAATCTTCCATGTTCATGGTGTATGATCCAATTATATGAGCAGCATAGTATGGTATGTAGATATTTTGATCATGAGCAAGCCATCGGCGGTTCTTTAAGCCCTTCCAAATAAGTGCAGCCATGCATTCAAATATACCTAACTCAATGAACTCTGGATCATTAGGATGTGCCATAGCTGTGTTCCAAAGCCCACTTATTGGGAGAACTTGACCATCGTCATCTTGTGAAGGAAGCTCTCTGAAAAATTTCATGATGCTAGTTCTTCGTTTGTTCAGGTTCCCTTCTTTCATGACACAAAAGAAACATCCAGGATATGGGCAGTCCGGGACCAGTTTGTCCATGCTCACAGATTTGATTTCTCAGAGTTCTAAAACAATGGAGCCAAGAAATTATAAACCTCCAAACGCACGCTGCATTACGAAAAGGTTAGAAAACACCAGTTAAAACTAACAGATCTGTGGTAACTTAATTGATGATTGTAGACACTTAAGAAGCTCACATAGATTATACCTAGAACACATCTTGTTCAACATGATTGATGATAGAGCAAATCGAGTCTTATAACTTATCAAGACTTAAGGATCAAAATTAAAGAGCTATAGGCTATAGCATTCAATCACTTCCACGACAAAAGCTAATACAATGAAACCATCCATATACATGAGCTATTAAAATTGTTCCAGTTACTTATAGCAAAGTAAACACACACACCACCTAAGCCTTGCAAATAAGACCAACTTCCTAATCAAGCATAACAAGACACATTCACACATCTATATAGTTTCAGTTCTAAATAACAAGCAAACTACGTTCTAAACTTCAAAACTGAATACAACGTTAAGAAATAACTAACCTTCAAATTAAATTTTCCCCAAACAATATCTAATCAAAGCTATCAATTATAACAAAAACCTATTCCGAATCCAGAAGAACAATTAACATCCGTAAACCTAAAACAGCATTTTAAATCGCCTAAATAAAAATCAACAACTATCAACTCCAATCAAAACTTAACCTAATGCGAATAAAAGCTCCAAAACATCATACAGCTGCTACTTCGTGATGAGCAAAGTATGACAACAAAATTTCAAAAGCAAAGGCTCACACACCATAAATTATTAAATTCTACACCAATCTCACACACAGTACACATTGATACCAGCAGGCATAAGGCTGTTCGGTCAAAGTATACATATTACATAATTGAATTAACTTCCATTGAAGAAACAATAATTGAGTGCGAAATGTTAACAAGTAATAATTAAAAAAAAGCATAACTTGAAGAGATAATCAGTACCGTAACAGCAGTATTATCATCAGCAGATGTTAGTGGTATCGCCTGAATCTCACAGTGGCAAAAGCTTGTGATTCACTGAGAACGAAGGTTTTGATTTGGGGAATTGAAGTGTTCAGACAAGCAAGGGGTTTTTGACGACCTTTTTCGCTGATTCTCGAAGGGTTATTTCAAAATGACAACAAGCGAAAATTAAAAAATGAATAGAAGTACATGTAAATCTCACTCGTGTCAAATATATTATTATTGTATGAAAAGAGTGGGGCTTGACGAGTCGAGTCGAGTCGAGCGGAACGGATTTTTTTAGTGTTTGGTTCATTTAAATTTTGTCGATCAAATCGGTTACAACCAAGCTAAATTAGGAACGAGTATTTTCCAAACAATAATTTTTTGAGTGAGCGGCGAGCGATATGTTAACCATAATATATAGTGTGTCATCCAATTTCAATTTATGGAGAGATATGAATGGTCTCATGCTTTTATATCTTAAAAAGTTGTTGGATTTCGTAGCATAATAAATTTCATGAATGGCAATGTTGTGGTCGATGATGAGGTTAGGTCATGGCCGATGACGAGGTTGAGGCAAAGGCCAATGAGATGATGAGTAGTCAGCGGAGAAAACAATGACGATAAAAGCGGGAGATGATCGACTTAGGATGGGAGCAAGAGATGATTAGGTGATGAGCACAAGGTTCGGGTCAAACATTGTTGCTTAACGACTTGGGATATTTCTTTGGGATTTAGTGTTAAGTTTCTTATTGGATTAATTGTTCTGATATGGATAAATATAATTGTATATTTGTAGATAGTATACCAACTCGAGTAAAGGTGGGTTATATAAAACTATGAATAAATTGTATATTAGTGTTGTGTGGGTGTATATATTTATAATTATATAAGCATATATAATTAATCAAAAATAGTATAAGCTGATTGGACCTTTGCTCATATTTAGCTCGTTTACAAATCGAACTAAGATGATTGGCTTGTTTACAATCAAGCTGAAAATTGAGCAAGCACTTTCCGAGCGTTTTGCATAATGACAAACATTCAAGTACAATATACAAGTCTTCAATGTATGCTTACGTTAGCATTGGTGTCATCATGATACTTTTCTAATTTATATGTTTTTTTAACAAACTACAACTTGTAGAGGTTTGACTTATCGCACCACTATGCAAGGGTTTTCATATTTTGTTTTTTGGTAATTCGATTTTACAATGTATTATCTCTACATGTATGTTTGAATATTTAACACAAGGTACAACCCACTAACGAATTATAAACTCCCCTACAAGATGAAGGATCCGTCAAAGACTCCAATCTTGGAATGAATGTCAAGAAAAGAATATCGTGACAACGGTTTCGTTAGAACATTGGCTAATTGATCCTACGAGTCTATGTGAAGAACTTGGAGCGAGCCATTTGCAACCTTTTCACGTACAAAATGGTAATCCAAAGCAACGTGCTTCATACAAGAATGTTAAACCGCATTAGCAAACAAGTAGGTAGCCCCGATGTTTTCACAATCTTTGAGCAAATTTTGTACTCCATGAAATTTCTGCGACAGCATTTGCTAAGGCTTTATAAACTACTTCGATAGAGGAACACGAGATATATTAAAAAATATATGATTCTGATACCATATAATGTATTGAAAATTTATTGAAATAATCTTATATTTTGCAATTCATATAATTGCCAATATATCTATCAGTCTGTTACTTCTAATAAAAGAATGCTTGCTATGACAATCAATGAGACCGTATCCATGTGAGTAGTCCCACCAAAACTTATTAAATTGTAATTGTATTTTATTTTGGAATATTTATTTTTTTTATTTTAAAAAGGTAAATTTATTAGATATTTTAAAAACAATCAATAGTTACATTAATTAACATTTTAAATAGTTTTCATATTAAAATTAATATAATTAAAATTTCAAATAATTTCCATATTTATATTTGATATCAAAGTAGTGTGTTGATTATACATTGAATTCTTAACGTTTAAATTGTTTTAAAATTTTATATATGTTAATAACGTAATTGTTTCGAAAATAATATCTTGGTGCAATAAAAAATAAAAGTATCATTCATTTATATTAAAAGTAATAATTAATATTAATGTTTAAGTTAAAAACATTTTATAATTAAAATTATACGATAAACTATCACTCGTAATAAACAACTTATGTCTTGAATAGAAAATTGTTTTAAAAACTAAATTCTCGGTCTATGAAAATACGTATTAAAAAGTTGATAAAATAGTAATCTTAAGATTTAGACATTAATTAGAATTTGTATAAATATGATCAAAATTATTTTTATATTTTTTAAATAATAATTGATAAAGTGAGTTAGGTACCAAAAACTAAAATTATATTATAAATTATTATCATAGCAAGTGGATGAACTCTTTGTCAAACTTGTAGATAATTTTACTATGTTACTTATCTAACAAAATAATTTACTTTGTCTACCAAAATGATTGATGTGTGTATTATAAATATCGTCTCAATGTAGAGGAGAAGATGCACTTTTTGTATTCTCTTTAAAGTTTTTAAAGTTATAACACTAATCTTGTGTTAATTATTATGATGTTATAACACGTTATCAGCACGAGAACTCTTAAACTCTAATCAAGAAGACCAATTGAACACAAAGTCATCTATTAATCAAGGTAAAACCTTTATTAAGTAATAATATATAGAGTAAAATGTTATTTTCATCCCTGACGTTTTGTCGAATTTGTCATTTCAATCCAAAAACTTTTTTTTGTCATTTCAGTCATTGTGTTTTACCAAATTTTGTCATTTCCATCCACTCCACTAACTCCGTTAAGTTCTCCGTAAATACGAGGATATTTTAGTTTTTTTAACACCCTAATTGTTCAATTAAAATAAAGTTAATCAATAAAATATTCAATTAAAACTAAAAAGAAAAATATGAAGCAACTAGTGAGATCGGACGCTTTAATTTAAAATTTTTGATTAACGCTAACTAATTTAGAAACCCTTCTACTATACGTGTT
>BJCM01192052.1:0-17172 GCA_018326385.1 Flaveria bidentis
TTTCATGATGCTTCATTTAACTTGTTTACTACTTAAAACCTGCGAAGCTCACCAACAATTTTGTTGACCCTTTTGAGCATATCTTTTCAAGTGATCATGATAACTGAAGATCTAGGAGTGCTGCCTTGTAGAGGAGACCCTAGGATGCATTTTTGAGACTAAACATTTTTGGACAAACTTACGTTTGTAATCATTGTTGTAGTCTGATTCATACTTTGCATGTTTTGACACTTGTTTCCGGATTGTGGGAAATTAAACAATGTCATACTAATTGTTTATGTGATCATTTATATGTTATGCTTATGGCTATGTTGTCGTGAATATTGACTAAACGCGGTACAAGTCTCCATTTGTGCTTGGTGTCATCATGACACGCTTGTCATCATATTTATATTGCTTCTCTACCGTATACCATGTGTTATGACGATCCCGTCTCGTTACATCCTCGTGTTTCCGCTTTAGCGGGGGTGTGACACATGGGTTCAGTCTTTGTGATTGACCAGACGTATGGGGTCCTTGTCGCTTAACCCTAGATGAATTGCTTGGTGCTCTAGAGGAGGGTTAAGCACATGACAGGACCTAGATGAAAACGAAAAGATAATAAGTACGAAATGAACGATGATGAAGATAATAATTATTATATATGTGTATGTACGATGTGTGATCACGTTCTAAAGTCTGTTATGATTTGTAGAAAGTAAAGAACGGTTTTAAACAAAATATGATGTATGTTTTATTTTAAAACTAGAACTCACTCAGCAACGCTGACTTTTATGTGTTTCCAGTTGGCAGATAACGTTGCTGAGGATGGCATTGGGTGGCTACTCATCTCTTTGGATGGCATCCATTTTTATAATGCTTTTGTGATGTAATGCAACACGTATTTTGTAACTTGATAACGATGTATTGTTTTGCAAAAGCCTTTATAATGAAATGGAATGTCTATTTTAATGATTCCATTGCAGTATTTTCTTTACTTTAATGAAAATATATGTTTTATGTGCAATGAATGACCAGCTGTAAGTATCCCGGGAACAAGGCCTTACAATTATTATTATCATTATTATTATTATTATTATTATTATTATTATTATTATTATTATTTAATTAATTTATTAACTTTAAAATTAACAAAGAAACAAGCATAAACGACCCACATAGTTTCATTAATAACAAGAAGGTCCTTACAAGAACATAACGACGTTAAATTTTATTTAACGAAAAATACGAAAAGTTACACTTAAGCATGCTAAAACTAGAGAGACAAAGTTTCCACTCAAGTAGAGAGAGCAAGTTAGTAAAGAATAAGAAATGTATGATTTAGGTTATCATTTCCACATATCTAAGCACAAAACCTGGTTAGAAACCTATTCCAAAAATATATATTGCAACACTTGAAACTTTATGCATGTGCTAAATCTTTACAAAAAGAACAACATTTTTTAGAGTTTGTATAGGAGTTCATCAAAGGTGAGTTTTAGATCCTGTCATTCACTGATTTTGGTGATAGTATGCATACTTAATAAAGCATATATGAAAGTTGATAGTATTTGCATGCAACATTTATATTAATACATAAATAGCTAGGGATATTAGTTTGCACATATATAACGATAGTGTATGATAAACCTAGGGAGATAGTCCTTAGATATATTAAAATGATGCAAATCTTGTTAAAGTTAATCAACTATGAGGTACTAAGTGCTACGATGCCTCCGTAAGTAACATTAAAGCCTCTACAATTGGGAGTTGTGAAGGAATTATAGTAACTCACTCCGTGACTGATAAAACTGCATGTTCGCATAATTGGAAAATAGAAGGTGAAGCATAAACTTCGTAAGTGGGAAACAACATCCGTAAGTTCCAATAGTTTTACAGACTCAAAAATCAATGTCTTTGTAACTAATTGTGCGTATTTGTAAGTGTGGGACAACCCTTGTATCTCTTAGGTACTTAGGAAGAATCAAAGTCCTCATAACTTATGTAAAACCATGACAAATCAATGATATAAAGCCTTTGCATTTGAGTTGCACCTTCGTAACTCAACATACTTAGACAACATGAATGATAATACCTCCAAACTGGGCTCAGGTAACTTGATATAAATGATGATGTCCCCATAGACGACCCTAAAACGTCAATAACTAACAAAACTTAGTCATAAATTAAAACATAGTTCCCATTTAACGAAATTAATGTCGTTGTAACCAAATTACCATCTCCGCAACTAATCTAACTTACATATATGTAAAGTAAAAGCATAACATGTGATGGTTTGTAAAGCATAATAAGAAGAATAAAGAATTAAAGAAATGGCAATGTTCGTATGGTATATAAAAAATAATATTAGAGATAAAGAGCTAAAGTATAATATTGCCGTAGTAAAAGCTAAAGAGTAAAGAATGACATAAACAAATAACAATGAAAGATTTTTTTTACTAGAAGGTTAGAATAGTGATTTAGCTCACACAATTGATTTTAATTTAGCTCATCAAATTAATCAATTATTAATCATGTAATTCCTCTATTTTAGAAAATTACCAATTAATTTATCATTTTTAATTGAATAATTTATTTCAATTTATTTTTTGTTAAAGAATGAAACCATTTTTTAACTTATGTAATAAAGTATCTAATGTTTTTGTTAACTTGCATAGTAAAGAACCCATTTTGAATCAAAACCTACTTTGGCTTAACTACATAATAAATTATTTTATATGGTAACACGTAAGATAGAATCATCAATGTTTTTTGTATTATGTTTGAAATCAAAAAATATTTCAAAATTTTAGGAAGAAGATATGTAGGAAGAAATTTGTAGATATGTGTGAAGAATAATGCTATATCACAATATCAGTGTGTAGGACAATAGCATATCGTATGTGCATGGGTGCTTATTTTTGTCCTAAATATGTAGGTGATGTGCGGGTTTAACGCATACATAAAGTATGTGTAACTTCATATTTTTAGCACATAATACATTATGGGAAATGTTACTTTGTTTAGTTTTATATGCAGGAGAAGTTGGAGTTAAGTACACACACTTATGGAATGTTGGAATTCAAACAAAGACATTGATAGAGAGTCAAAACATCAAAAGGCCAGAGAGCCTTGGCTGTTTTCAATGTGACTTGATGTAGTCTATGTCCATGGCCGTAGTCTACCACCACCTGCTGGTTTTATGATGGTTTTCATCGTTTTTGGTCGAGTTGTTATTGGGGATTTCGAGATTATTGACCAATATATCAAGGGAGAAGTCTAGGAAAGAACGAGAACGAATAAATACAAATGACAAGTGTATCTTTGATCTCCAAATCCAAGACTGCTTCCCGAATTCGTCATCCATTGTCATCAAGCACGAGCATGTGTGGCTAGTTCACCGGTGATCACTTTCGGGTGTTGGGTATATGTTAGTGAATGTATTCAATCTGAGTTCTATCATTGTTAGTCATTAATTATGATTTGCACATCTAAATTATTTGATGTGTAAATGGATTCATCTATATTTGAATTATTTGATGTCTAAGTGGATTCATCGATTTGAAGTTCGTGTTTGAAGAACAATTTTTGATTCATGGATTGAATGTAACAATATGCCATTTCTTGGTCTTGAGTCATCAAAAACATGATTTTATGTTGGTATTTGTGATTTTGTTTTAGTAGTTATGTTATAACATCCTAATATGTGCCTTTCTTTGGTCTAGAATCACTAGGTAGTAACATATCAGATTCCTTAGTCTTGTAATGACTCTTTGATTAGGTTATTTAACTAAATTATGTCTATGTAGTTTACTAGCATTGATAATTAACTCAGTTTATACATTATGCTTCTAAATCCAATCCTGGTGTGATCATCGTTTAGTTATTGCAACCAAGTTAATACATTTAAGTGTTTAGTTTTCAATCAACAAATCCGAAGTGAAATCTTTTACTTTATGTATATTCAAAGCACAATTTTAGTTAAACAACATCCACTAACTCTTTATGGTTTAACACTCTTGCTTGCCCTAGCTACTTTTAGATTAATAAGACATATGTTTTTTAATCTTTGATCATTTCATTGACATTAGTAAGTAGGTTGATTTTACATTTCTATAGAACGGGTTTTGGTAGTCAAGAACACGAGTGGGGAGACTATTGAAAAGATTGATGGCGGTTTGGAAGGCATGGCTCCAAACCTAGTGGGGACCGATGTAGGGAAGTAATGCAAGTCCTATTTCCATTATGTAGAGGTGTTGGCGTTCATCCATCCCGTTTTGCACAGGACTATAAGGCGAAGTAGTGAAGTGTGATATGTTAAGAGAGTTGAAAATTAGGATGAGTCGTTAATATTCACCTCCAAGGTTTTAAATTGTGGAAATAATGAATATACATCTGATTTTGTTTCATTGGGTATAATCACGCGTATTTAGAAAAATAATCTATAAATAGAAGATAATAGAAGAACCCATCAATAAATTGTTGAACGGGTCCCCGAACATAGGTGTAAATAAACTAAATAGGTGTAGTTCCATGAAGAGATTTAGGTCTAAATGGTAGGTTGTGACTTTTATTAAAGAACAAGATACACAACGGAAAGTAGAATTAGTTTGTGAGGCTCTTTCGTGTCATTATTTACAAGCTAAGTCACAATACTAGCAAAAAAGATTTGATCGATAGGAGGCTCGAAGTTGTTGATGGTGGATTAATCGAAGCCAGATTTGGAGTAGGGTCGAGAAAGAATGTATCCATTTTATTATTATATATGTGGTTATTGTTTAGATAATGAGTGTAATGTAAGAGAAGAGAAAGAATGTATCCATTCTATGCTAATGAATGAACATACCAGTAGCTCTAAGTCTTGGGTTAAATATCTTTTAGAGGCTTTTATGATCTTTGCTTTGTTATAGGATTGTGGCATTTGTATAGATGTAGCCATTGAGACCTCCGAGGTATGACCACATTCACTTTTTGAAGATCCTGGTATTTGCATATTTAGCATGTACATTTGAAACGTAAATGTCTAGTTCAAATCATACAAAGGTAACAAGGGGGTATGATCCTTTCTAGAGTGTGCTTATACTCGTGATCAACAATCTTCTTTTAGCTGAATTCATGCTTTCTATATCTGTTTTAGTTGTATGTGCGCTTGCAATAGCGTGTTGATAGGCTATAAAATCTTGTTCTTAACATTAAACTTATATGCTAATATCTAAGAGTCATTCCGTTCTAAAACAACATTTAAGAGTCATTCCTCATCTGGTCATTCTGAAGGGTCGAGTTTTGGATATCCGGTACGAATTTCTCATGATAGTTAACATATTCATTCTTTAACCATTCGTTTTATTCGATTATAATTTTAAAGTACCACCTTAATTACTTTAATCTGAAAGTGATATCAGGATTCGAAAAACTATCTGGAAAACTCCCAGTTGATAAGTTTTAAAAGATAGATTTATAGACATTTACTTTCTTATTTTCCAATGGATTATGTTTCAGCCAACATCCAACTCAATAAAGGGCTAGTCAAATGGTGAACACCCAACACGTAAAATGTTGTAATAAGAAGAAATCCATATTCAATTACATAATTGTTAAAAAGTTATTACAAGTTATACATACAACCATCATATGATACTTTAATTTCCTTCTCTCTGTCTCCCATGCTAAATAAATAAGATTACAGATCGATCAATGCATTTGTGATTGTATATATATAGATGTTATTTCCAAATCTTCATGTGAACATAGTGCATAATTTAACTTGTACCTTAACTACATTGAAGACGGCTGCAAGAGTGTCGACGCAGATGTTAGCGGTTCATGAACAACCGAGTTCGTTGAAACCGAGATCGGGTTTCCTTCTAACTGCAGCATTATACTTCCTAGGACCTCTGTGAGTATCTTCTTGAACTCATCTTCTTTTACCACCCTTCCATCATCCACATCAAACATCTTGCATGATTCGTTAATAACCTCGTCCATCTGTAAGTTCATCCAAACTTATAAATATTAGCAAACATTTAATGTTGAAAGGTTAATCTTGATTTGTGTACTTGAGAAAGATGAGGGTCAAAAGATGAAAATTATTGTGAGAAAATCATAAAAAAATCAGCTGAAGATTTTACTTGATTTGATTTTAGTATTGTTTATAAATTTAGAGTATATTAAGTTTTAGGAAAGTAGTTATTTGTTTATATGGTATGTGTATATTGAGTTCTAATGTAGTAGCTTAGGAAGCAAATTATACGTGTAGGGTCATTAAATTTTCTTGTGGTTTTGTTCATAGTTCATACTAATATTGTCTCCTAATTTCCTAAGTGCTTTTGTGCTGTTTTTATTCTCGGCTGTTTTTCTATTTTGTGCCACTCGAAGATGGACCAGTGCCAACATTTATCACACCTCACCTTAAACTTCTCAATGGTCAGGCGTGTGTGTATGTGTTTGTAAAAACAACTGAAAAATGAATCTGGTTTGATGATAGAAAAGTACCTGATAAACAGCACCGAGTGGTGGCAATCCAGCGGAAGAAGCCAGTTGATCAAGCGCCAAGCGTATACAATTCTTGGAGATTCTGCCATGGGGATCTTTTGGCATAGACTTCACTGCTGTATCTAGAGTCTAATTTGCAGATTTATGAGGTAAGAAGTAGCAACAATTAATGTACAGTTACTACTGTTTTTCCATTGATTAAACAATAATCGACGGTTAACTCTTTAACTATTGGCTAGAAATTAGCAATTCTAAGTTTAGGTACTGATGGCAAGATGTTTGGTCGATATAGAGTAGGCAAGATTTGTGGGATGGGGGCGTTGAATTAGATTTCAAAACAACCCACCAACAACAATTTGTCCATTTCTTATTTATAGCATTGCAATATCTTATTAGTGATTATTTGCAATCCTAATCATGATTTTTCAAATAAAATGATTAAGAAGTTGTGTGTTTTATAGTGACTTATATATCCAGTTATCCACCTAGTTTTGACTTGCGCACTTGCATCTAGTTTGATCTGTTTTAGCTAATTTTTCAATTGACCCATTTGAAATAAAACACAACCGAAGCCAAGTTGAAATATCGACCACTAGGTGGATATATAAGTCAACCAATTTCAAGAATTTCATACATATGAATTTGTACTACACAGGTATGCCGTTTGATATTTTGGATTGAGGAATCATATAAGTTAGTACTTAAAAGGTGTCTAGAAGGATTAGGAAATCATCCTACAATAACAATGTACAATGTATAAAGTAGAGGTGGAAATATGAGTTGTTTGGACCACTTGGACGGGTTGGGTATAGATCAAAATGGGTTTAGGCCAAAACATGTCATATTTTAGTACATGTGAAAGCAGGTTACGTGAGGTTTAACCCTAAACGCATTTTTGACTATTTAATAACCTATTATTTATGAACTGGTGCACCAATTATGATTACAAAGACAAAAATACTAAAATAACAGTCGAAACGTTCGACTAAATAGGACTTGGGAGGTTTTATGCATTAAAACTAAACTATTGGCAATTTGGGCAACTTCAACCTGTTTTACATAAGTTCTTTTATTTGACCAAAAGTTTCTGTTTTTTGACATGTTTGACATAAAAGCACCCAACTTAACCGATCCATAACTAAATGGCCTGAAATTGCAATGTCTATAGTAGTGATTTCAAATACGATTTTACACAACTCATCTAGTATAATACTAGAAAATGAGGACAGTAGATGAAAGCTTCAAGGTCAATAACTTTATGAAAATAAATAGAATATTTCTAACCTTTTCCAGCTCAAACTTGTTAGATAGCAGTCTCCTGATGCCTGTTCCATCAAAGGTGTTCTCACTGTGAGCAACAATAACAGGCTGGTCCTTGAGCCGCTGAGCCACAGTCTCAGCTACCTTTTTAAACTCAACTAAAAACGTCTCTTGAGAAACCGGCTGGTCTTGACCACCACCACATGATTCTAGTGCTGGTGCTATAATGTTGCTTGTAACCTGTACCAAAATATATCGCAGCAACTTAAATTACGTGGTGGGAAAATGGTCTGTCAGACAGGTCAGGTCATGGATCAAAACAGCTTGACCCGCAAACACTTTTTTTTCGAGAGTTTATAATTAATTAATGCATTAATTACTAGCACAAAAACTATATGATTGAAAATAATAATCTAAATTTTAAATAAAACAAGTTAGGAGACTGTATGCACTAAAATTTGACCTATTTGACAGAGAACACAACCCAAATCAGCTTCTTCATAAGACAATGGGCTGAAATTGCCATAGTGAAAACCATTAAAATACTGACAGGTAAACTTTTTAATAAGTTAAGATTTTGATGGAAGTATTACCCAGGAATCTAAAACTGGAGGCATCCCTTTATCTACTGTAAGTTTCTCAAAAGCCTTGTTAATGTAATCAGTAAGAGATCCATTCGAGATCTCGAGTTCTGAGAATATCGAAGTCATCTCTGGTTCAAAACCTGGGCTGTAAATGAATTCTAGTAGGTCTTCCCCATCGATGCGTAGAATAACAATAGGATCTCGCTTTAATCCAGCAGCCATCCCAATCAGAAAATCTGAAAGAACTTTTTTAAATTCTGTTTTGCTTACTTTGCGATCTTTACCATGAGTGAATTCACTTAAAACCTGTATCACAAGTTTTAGTTTCTGCATGTTAATATGCAGAACACATACATGAAGCAAACAAGTTTTCTTTACGTGCTTACTATATGTCTATATTAACAGTGGTACTACATATATACAGAAGTCTTTATAAACCATCAATGAAACAGTCTTTCTTTACCTAAAATTAGGTTCAAGAAGTATAAAGTAGAAAATATACAGCAAAAGGATAGATTTCCAAAGGTTTAAAAAGCCTGCCATGCACTACTTAATATATCACACAACTTAATATAGTAGTTTTGTGCGAAAAGGGTTTGCCAAAAACTCAACACGTACTACAAAGCTGACCAATTTGGCCTGGCCACTAGTCCAATGTAATGAGCATCTAATGATCCTGAGGACAAGCACTTTTCGCTAATGTGTCGCATCTTCATATGTTTGGCATTAACAATGGATCAGCAGACAACCAAATATCAAGCGGTAAGAACAGAAATTAGCATACTTAATAAGTATAATATAAAAAGGATTCTTTTTATGTTTTCTTGTACGTCATTCTATAGTCATCCGTAGTTGGGTCTTGTAAGCACTAACACTAATTTGGTTGTTTTTCTTATATCAATACTCATAATATCACATCTGGTAGGTCCAAAACTACATCTGTCTTGAAGCACCTAACTTTTAGGCATGCTTTATTGATCTCATCATTCTAATGTGCTTAGCCATTAGTAATTTGTAATGAATTTGGGCCCTACTTATGTATAAGACTACAAAAGACAAACTTGGAATATATATTTGGCTTGACAAAGAGACAAATTAAAGTGACATCGATAATACAAAAGTACAGCATTCCATTTAGATCCTTGCTTCAATTGAAAAAGGAAAGAAACAAAATAATAGCCAGAGGATGATTGTTTTGAACCCGTCTTCTTTTAGTCCGTTTGTTCATTAATTTAATTCAAATTAAAGAAATTCATTGGTTTAAAGCTTTAGGCAGAAACCGACCACCTCAATCTCTGTGCTTAAGCATACATATAGTCAAAAAATGATGTCAGAACAAGATAATCTAAGTTAAAGCCGCTCACAAAAATATTATAAAGTTAGCAGAAAAGAAATATTAAAAATTAACCTCTGCTAGAGAGTACTAGTTCTTTTTAAAAGGGCCAAGCACAACCATCTAGACAATCTTGCCATTAAAGTCAAAGACATGATCTCAACAGGATAATATACACTATTCGGTAATTTGACTGTTTGACTTTAATTCCAAGCGTTAATTTGGTCTTGAACCGGTGTTGCAAGGAAACATCTACTTCTTTGTACGTGCTTGTACTATAAAGTACAGATACAGTGATCGGAGTACTGGAACATAAGGCAAATTGGCAGCTAGAAAGTGGAATCAAAATCAATATGCACGGTCTCAAGAAATATCAAGAGTAGTTTTAAATGTCGTTAAAAAAATTTCTAGATGTTAAATGACCAGATAATAGCTGACTAGCCTTATGATCAGTTATTTATATAGTTCTATACTAGACTAAAAACCCGTATATATATTAAAAAACAAGAGATTCTGGGCCAAAATGACCATCAAAAGTAGCCTGATAACAAGTAAAAAGTAAAAACCAACACTAGCCCTGCATTTATGCTTCAGGAAAACATACTTGCTAGTAGGAACAGAACCATACAATCTAAGAGTTCACCAATGTTTTCGGTATTAAAATATTGAATATTCAGCTTATCTCTTGTAAAACATTCATACAATCTTATAACAAAACCTCAATTAACAGCAAGTTCATTGGAGACGGTAATTTATATATTATACATATTTGGTCCAAAAAACTTATTGTTCTTTTTGAATTATTAGTTAGTAGTCCCCACATTATCGGCAACTTAATCATGCAAATATAGTATGCTTACAGCTCAAAATTTGACGTGACCCCTGTATCATCATCTTTCACTTATTATTATTTTACAGCAAAAAAAAAGTTAAATCATGCAGAATATTTCAATTTAGATATCTAACAATAATGCGCTCTTCCTATCACTATAACCAAAACACAATTTCGTTATAGTCATTTTAAAACCAATAATCATATAAGTATTCAGGTTCAAAATTAAAAAAAAAAAAAGGCGTACCAATAGATTCCTTCGACGCACAGAAAGACCTATACTATTTTGAATCAAGCACGAACGAAGAATTTACTTCCACAAACAAGATTAAAGAGCTTATTCATTTCAGTTTATTACGAAGAACGGCAACAGTCTTATCATTCAAGTTCTAATGACGAAATCGTACCAAACAAAACCTAAAACTCACAAAACTATCCACAAATTATTAACGGAAACTCCTTATTATCACGCGCAAACAAACAATGAAACAAACTGAGTTCATTAACGAATAAGAGTCAATACGTTAGAGCATTTAAACTCCAAAATCGACAGAATTCGTATCAGATTAATACGAAGAACAGCAACAATCCTATCATTCAAGTTCTAATTACGAAATCGTACCAAAACATTCCTTCATCGCAGAGAAATTTCCACAAATTAGTAACCAAAACTCCCGATTATCATTCACAAAACAAACAAACTACTTCTCTAACAGATAGAATCAAGTAATCAACATATCAGAGAGCATATAAAACTCCAAAATCGACAGAATTCACATCAGAAACTCGAAACAGTAGAATCTGCACCAAAATCCACCTCAATTTCACGATTTCAGTTGCAGTAATGGAACCGCATCCGATCAAACAGTAGAAAAAGGAACGAAATCAGACCTCAGCGTAAATGTGATCGGAATCGGCGGAAGTTCCTTGAGCAGGCAAGCCAAGGGCAGCGCCGATGTCTGCAACGGCAGGCTGAAGCTCTTTAACAGAGAGATGACCGTCGCAATCACGATCGAGATCACGAAACTTGTGATCGACGAAATTACTGAAGACCTTATCGTTCTCAACTAACTCCATTATATCGGAACCGTCCATGACCTCAACTTCTCCACTTTTGGTCACAGGTTTTGGTCCGTCCTCCATTTTTTCAAAAAAGTGGAAAGCGTAGCAGTGCGTGAAGCTTGTGAGATGATGATGATGATGATGATGATGATGATGATGATGATGATGATGATGATGATGATGATGATGATGATGATGATGATGATGAGAGAGATAGAGAGAAAATGTGTGTGTGTGTGTGTGTGTGTGTGTGTGTGTGTGTGTGTGTGTGTTAGTAGTAGTTGCAACTCCTCATAGTGATCTCTCTTGAGTTTGGTGGCTATAAATGCAACCCGACCTACGAAATGGGGCTCGATTTCGGAGGTGACATGTCTCTTATTAAATCTAATCATTTCGCTATTTAAGAGCTATTTGTTTAAAGGGCCTGTGAAACTAATTTTAAATATCTAAACTAGTCTTTTTAATACAGAATGTTAATTGTGTATATTGATTTTAATGTTTTAAATTTGACTTACTTAGAAACTATCTTAAAAAAACATATATGCCACTGTAAAAAAAACCTACTTAAGTTAGATTTGAAGCTCGGACCAAAACGATATCAAACTGAGTAGTACTGTGGCTATTTGTGAACTATTTAAATAAATACTATTTAATATTCTATATGTATTGTTAAAACAAATATAATATATTTGTAAGTGTTTAAATTTTCTAGTATTAAAAGAATCAATAAAATTTTGGTTACTGAGGTCAACTTTCCGATTAACCTAAGGTATGAGATCATGTTAAAGAAAGAACTTTTGCTAACAAGTTAAATAAGTTTTATAATTGTCGAATTTAAATCAATAAAATAATTAATTAAACAATAACCAAGATTTATATATGTTTCGTTGATTCATCGATTGAACAATCTTGGTGTAGTTTCTTGTTTTATATGTTTTTTCTTATGTGTGTCCATCAACCGTCTTGTTAGCTTCTTTAATGAAATTTGGTTGTTGGATAAAAATGTAAAACATGGTTAGTATAAAGTTACCTTCACAAAAACTAGAAGTATAATGTTACATAGATTAATTTCATTGTTGTGAAGATAATTAAATTATAAGAGGTGTCTTAAATCATGTATATATCACGATTATGATGCAAATAAGGTGATAATATTTGTAAGAAAATTTGTATGTAGATCTTTGCTTTAAAATTTAAGAGCCAACTTTATAAATTTTAGTATTTAATTTGACTTAAACCATCTTTTATACCTGTGTTACTCTAGCATATTGATTATCTTGTTTTATATTGCTCAAGAGCCATGATATATATTGAACCAGGTTTGCATACACCTAGTTGTTAAACTAAATTTGCCTGGCTCTAGTTCATAAAATCTGGTTAACCCGGTCCAATTATTTGTGGTTCAATTGAAAATTCAAAAAATTGGCCGATTCACAAAATGCGGATCTAACTCATGTGAACCGGACCGCCAAGGTCCAATAGGTTATTACAGTTCTAGTTAAAAAAAAATTAACTAGTAACACGAATAGAACTTATATATAAACGAATAAAAAATAATTTAGAAACATTAATTTGATTTTGGTGTTCATGATATAACAAGTTGGGCAAATAAACCAACGAATGCAACATGTCAATTCGAATCCAACCTTTTTAGCTTAACGTGTTGTGTGTGAATTCGATTAAAACCATGTATAACTTTTAAAATTTGTTAGTTTTTTAGGTCATATACCAGATCTTTTTCAAATAAAGTTGTCACATTTTTATGTCAACTTTTTTTAGCTAAACGTTTTTTATGTGAATTCGACTATAACCACTTTCAAATATAAACTTTTAAAGTTAGATCAGAATTTGATATTTAGTTTTTTTAGGTCATATACCAAATCAACCCACAAACACAACAGGTCAAACCGAATCCACCCGTTTAAGAAACGTTTTTGTATGTGAATTCACGAACAAAAATATTTATTACTAGTTTCTCTACCACACAATGTCGCGCTTATGCATACTTTGTTAGTGGGTTAAGTTTTGTTTTAAATATCAAAATGTACATCGTATAGGTGGTACTTTAAAAAATTAAATATACCTATACTTTAAAAAATTAAATAACTAAAAGATAAAACATTTGTAAAAATTATCTTAGATGTTGATGCTAACAAAAGATTTCTCAGCATGAATTCTGAATTACAAGGAAGTTAATTCGAAAGATTTGACAAATCACAAAGAAAATTCACCAAGTTTCAAATCTTCCGAAGGCAATCACATAAATCTTTCAAAGCCAAAAGTGAAGTCTTCTAAAGCTTCAAGACAAAGTTTTTCAAAGCTTGAAAACTGATATCTTCCGAAGACAGAGAATACATAATTTCTCTAACATTACTTTTGATAAAAGCTTAACCACTTTTCGATGTCATCTTTGGTGACTCGCCAACTTATACAAGTTGATGATTATCTCCATACTTTTGTCAATTGTACATTATGGTATTTCCGCTCTTGTACTTTGATCTTTTTTGTAAGATAATAGGATGTGAGATATGACATGTCATAGTCACTAGTCAAAAGACAATATGTTTTTTATACTAATCCGTTTAACGATTGTAAAACACTTGAGAACAATATGCATCATCCTTGAAAACCAATACTTGTTGGTTCTTGTGTGTTCTTACATTTGTTCTTTGTTTCATTTGCTTGGTTTTCTATTTAATTTGTTAAGTGTTATATTCTCTACCTTGTGAAATGGTTGCATAACCCATAACCACTCCTACAACATTGTTAAAAACCATCGCAAAGCGACGCACTAAACCAATCGTTACGCGTTGTGCCTCGATAAAAATACAACAAAAGATAGAAATTTCCTAATCATATGGACGACAATATACGTAGGCCATATGTCGTGTATGCATACTTTGTTAGCGGGTCAGGTAATGTTTTCAATATCGAAATGTAAACGTATTGATGAGACTTTAAATTCAAAATAAAATGTTAAAAATTTGTTAAAAGTTGTGTTCTGTCGTGTGGTAAGCCACTTTACACCTTGTGTCTTTTAAAATTCAAAATAAAATGTTAAATTTTTGTTAAAAATTTGTTAAAAGTGATGGGAGAGTGCTGAATGTGAATTATTACCCATCTACCCCTCAAACATATTGCAGGATCATTGAAGGGTATGCAAATACAACACAACAACACAATGAGGAGAGTTGCAAAAAACACTCAACTAATCAAACAGTGAAACTGGTTAACCTCTGGTAATGATGCTAAGAACACAAGTAAATATGAGACAGAAGAAGATAGCAAAATATGCAAGGGGAGGTTTTCAAGATCGTAGTATATTGCCTTCTCAAGTTTTATTACAAATATTACAAAGCATGCATAGAAAGTTACAAGTACTTGAGATACATATATTACATCCTACATGCGGTCATACTTTGAAGGCCAGCTGGATACAATTGACTAGAAAACAAATAAAATCAAATGTAGAGTCAAAAGGCAGATTGACTTTTGACTAGTGACTATGACATGCCATAGCTCACATCCTAATATATTACAAAAAAAGGATAAAGTACATAAAATAGAAAGTTACAGACTCAATACCTCAATATACAGTTACTAAAAGCATGGACCTTTTCACCAACTTATGAAAGTTGGTGACTTTACAGAGTTGCAGCGAAAAGGGGACCAGGTTATGGAAAAGTACATTAGATAAAGCATGTTTTCAAAGGTCTTCGAAAGAAATCTGTCTTCAAGTGTAAGCTTCGGAAGACTTTGTCTTTGAAGCTTCGGAAGACTTCATCTTTGGTTTCGGAAGATGTTGGTCTTGGCTTCGGAAGATTTAAGACTTAGAATATTTCTGATGCTGGTGTGAAACTTCCGAAGCAATCCACTTCAGTACACTTGTGCATGCATGCAGGACAGACTTTGGGTGTCTGGGTTGCATTAGCCTTTATATTTAATCCACATATTTCCCACCCATTTTCCACAACCATCAAACCCTTCCTTTCCAGTCGCCTACCATCTCCGGCAACACTTCCATCGGCTGCCGTACTCCTTCGCCGACCGTCGTCCTCCATTGCCATTCGCGTTCAACCACCGACGCCTTCAACCAAACATCCACTTATTGAAGATTTGTAGGTTTCGCGAAGATCTGTAGGTTTCATCACCTTCAACCACCATCGCGTTCAACCACTACCATTCTCTACAGTTTGATCGCAAGAAGATCTGTAGGTTTCATAGCCTCCGCCGCTGCAACCACCAACCACCGGTTCCTCACCTATGGAATCCACAACTTTCAGGAATCTCCGTCATGGATGCTTTCCAGTAACTTGCTTTTCCACCATTCTTCATAGCTAGAAGATGACTTTGATCTGTGTAATTTTAATGTAATTTTATTGAAGATTTTGGGGGTTTGTTTGATTGTTTGAAGATTTTGTAAAAGTTTATGAAATTTGGTTTGATTAAATAGTTCAGAGGGTTAAAATAGTCATTCTGCACATTTATTCAAAGATTCAACCAAACAATTACTTATTGGTTCAACACTTAACCATTTAGACCTCTTAATCAGTTAGAGTTGTTAATCATTCAGCACTTAATGGTTCAGATTCAACCAAACAACCCTTAAATCTTACAAACTATGGTATTTGATAAAAGAAATATCCCTAACCAATTGATTCATGTGGAATGAATCCAACTCCTTGAATGTTTAGGCTCAGGTAGCTACTTGTATACCTAAAGGCTCATTTTTTGATTATGATAGCTTTCAATTGTTCCTTTTAAAACAAAGCAATACGAGTTGAAACTTGTGTTTCCTCTTGAATCCTGATATAAAAGATCCATCTTCATCTTTATGTTTAAGTAATTACATCTGTCATGTGTCCTGTCACATCTCATTCTCCAACTGTCATTACTTTGACTTTATTTTTCTTAATTGTGAATGTATCTGTTTTATTGATCATAAACATAAGTGCAATTACATAGATCAAGAGATTAAGGATGGTAATAGTTGCCAACCACAAAATTCAACCGAAGCTAACAATTATATGCAAGGCTAATGAACTTTGAAATCTGGATTCCACCAACGTCTTAATCATGTATCAAAGTCTTAAAACAAATAACGAAAGGTAAAAACGTTAAGAAACAAAATGCTACTTACTTAACCACATAAATGGCTTTGTTTTTTTCATAGAGTTGTACCAATAAGATACTATATATGTATTAATGATATAAATCTACTTAATAAAATGTCCTATGTGATCCTTGTAGAGATTAATGAAGAGGCTGATGCAACCTAAATATCTTAAGTCTTTTCTGCATGTTGCACAAGTGCATTAAAAAAGAAGCTTAGGAAGTTTCACACATGAAACAGAAAACTTACTCTAAGTGTGAAATCTTCCGAAGCCAAGACCAATATCTTCCAAAGCCAAACATGAAGTCTTTCGAAGCCTCAGAGACAAAGTCTTCCGAAGCTTCAAGTTCATGAAGACAGATTTCTTCCGAAGACTTTTAGTAACATGCTTTATCTGATGTATTATTCCATAAAGCTGGACACTTTTCCGCTGCACTTCTTCAAGTCACCAACTTATATGAGTTGGTGAAAAGGTCCATGCTTTTGGTAACTGTACATTGAGGTCTTGAGTCTGTAA
>BJCM01192053.1:0-15278 GCA_018326385.1 Flaveria bidentis
ATAATAATAATAATAATAATAATAATAATAATAATAATAATAATAATAATAATAATAATAATAATAATAATAATAATAATAATAATAATAATAATAATAATAATAATAATAATAATAATAATATCATCACATGAGCATCCCTACGGTATAATACTCCTACAAACGCACGCGCCGTGTGTGTAATGATTCACGAAAGTGGTGGGGTATAGATTTTGCAAGAATAATCAATCAACAACCATAATCTCACTACACTCTTCACTTCCTATATTATTATTATTATTATTATTATTATTATTATTATTATTATTATTATCATTATTATTATTAATAATGGCGTCACACTTTTCAGTTTTCACCCCTTGATTGAAGGAACCATTGCTTCACTTCATCACCACCGGTGCCGGACACCACGGCGGCGATCACGGCGGCGATTCGGTGGTCGAATGAACACATGAAACAACCCGATCTAATTACTCGATCTAACTTTAATTAACGCCTACACTTCAATCATGCGTTACGTTTTCGCCGTTAATCTGATCTGAAACATCACTGATTTTGTTTGATTGATACATAGGTATGTGTGTGCTTCTCGTCATTGAATTTAATTGATGTTATTTGGTTTGATGTGATATCGTTGTGTTGTGGTTGACGTGATTAGGAGGTGACTTGTGGTAACGTGTTTTGTGAGAGGTGACTGATTCAAAGGAATTAGGTTTTGAATTTGTTTGATTTCGGTGGACGTTTGGTCAATTATGGCATTTTTGTGAGTTCACACATTGTAGATGTAAAGTCAGCTTTCGTTTAATGTGGTCGAAGTATATGACCTCAGATCTGTGTTGAATTGATTGAAACGTAGAAGTTTCGTGATGTTTTCTAGGGTTTTTGAAGTTTGAGTTGAGATATTGAGGGCCTGTGATCTAAAATGTCATTTAAGAACATTGTTCGTGAGCTGAGGGAGATGACAGATGGTATTGGGAGTATGTCTAGAAGGAGAGGGGTTGAAGGGAAGCAATGGCGAAACTGTACTCGATCGCATGTTGTTCCTGATGTATCAACAGCAGAATCGACTACAGAGGGGCGGTGGGCGCATTTGCCTCCTGAGCTGCTGTTGGATATAATCCGTAGGGTTGAGGAGAGTGAGACGTCTTGGCCTGCACGAACGGTTGTTGTTCATTGTGCGTCGGTTTGTAAGCCGTGGAGAGATGTTACTAAGGAGATTGTTAAGACTCCTGAAGAATGTGGGAGGTTAACATTTCCCATTTCATTGAAGCAGGTTAGATTTTGAGGTTTTGAAGTTGTTATACTTTGATTATCTTGATGTTTATGACACTAAATGTGTTTATTCTTTTCCACCTCTGATATAGCCTGGTCCGCGTGACTCTCCGATTCAGTGCTACATAAAAAGAGATCGAGCAACTTCTACTTTCCGTTTGTACTATGGGCTGACTCCATGTTTGTGATTATCCCTTTCTATAATGTGTATAGTTTGCTCAAGAATTTTGCGTTTGGTTGAATTCTCAACTTCTACTTTCCGTTTGTATTATGGGCTGACTACATTTTGGTTATTTGGTACTTGATTTACAGCTGAAGACGAGAGTGATAAGTTATTGTTGGCAGCTAAAAGAACCCGAAGGGCAACAAGTACAGAATTCTTGATTTCTTTAGTGGCAGATGATTTCTCACGAGCTAGCTCTACCTATGTCGGGAAACTGAGGCAAGTATTTGCAACTAAAATATCAACTATTAACATATGTGTGTCTTTGAAGTTAATTAACTGCATGATTTTGTTGTTTTTTTTTTTAATTTGAAGGTAGTTAACATATTTGATAAATACTTGATTTTTACAAGGTTAGAAGTATTAATCTTGATAATCAAAATCTTGTTTTTTTAACAGGTCTAATTTTCTTGGAACCAAATTCAGCATCTATGACAGCCAACCTCCAAATGATGAAGCATTTCAAGCTAATCATAGTCGTTCAAGTCGAAGATTTCATACAAAGCAAGTATCTCCCCGGCTACCAGCATGTAATTACAACATTGCCACTATCTCCTACGAGCTGAATGTACTACGTACTCGTGGCCCTAGAAGAATGAATTGCTCATTACACTATATACCCATTTCCTCAATTAAAGAAGGTGGCACTGCCCCAACTCCAAAATCTTTTCCACAAGACACTCTTCCTCTCTCATCATCATCATCATCAGCAGCATTACCTTCTGTGAAAGAAAAACAGTTATCTACTGGTGCGTGTAATGACTGTTTGATCCTTAAAAACAAATCGCCAAGGTGGCATGAACAGTTACAATGTTGGTGTTTGAATTTCAAAGGGCGTGTTACAGTGGCTTCAGTGAAGAATTTTCAGTTAGTAGCTTCTGTTGATTCTTCACATAACGTCTCTGAAGCAGAGCAAAATAAAGTAATTTTACAGTTTGGGAAGATTGGACAAGATATATTCACAATGGATTATCAGTATCCAATCTCTGCCTACCAAGCCTTTGCAATCTGCCTCAGCAGCTTCGATACAAAACCAGCATGTGAATGACATTAGTCTTGCTGTGAGTTACCAGGTCAGTGTTGTATTTCTGTAAAAGATGATATAATGTTGGATGCAAGATGAGTAGTTACTCTTTGTAGTTATGGGGGACATCTGATTTGTAATTTAAATGTTGTGTTTTTCACTATTTAGCGCGATTTTGTTTGATTTTCATTGTCGGGCCAGTTCCTATGATAAATTAGCTTTCTATGTCTAGGATTTTGAAAATCAATCTTATGAAGTCAAAACATGTTTAGAATTTCTGACAAGGATTCAGATTTGACTGTTCTTGGTCAATCTTGTGTGCAATGTCTCAGTCACCAAGAGGAAAAACACACACATATGTGACTAAATTACACGGTTGATCATGTAATATTACCGGTGGTGGATCCAGAATTTATATTTTGTGTAGTTGAAAAAACAGGTATTCATGTAATTCATCTCTAGTTTCGTTTACAATATCACTTTAATAATTTGTTTTATTGTTTTAACTTGATGTACTTGTGCACGGATAATTATCCAATTCACTCTAGTGTCTGAGTACTAACAAATTCATTTGGGTATTTATTGGACGATTATATACCGGGTACATGATACACTATTGAACGCTTACATACTAAAGTGCAGGAAGTTAGTAATTTAAAACTGTTTCTTTCGATTTGATCTGTGTCAAAATTGTTTAATGTAAAGAAATTTAATAAAGGGAATCAAGGCAAAAGGACCATAAGATTCGTTCTGGTATCTTCAGGCTAGTGTAGACCTGTTTAAGCTAGTCGTCTTTGTTTCAAGATTGATGGTTGTTTCAAGACTGGTTGTTTTGGTCAGGACATGTTCGTTTGAGCTACTGTAATCTCACAGTTTATGCTTCAAAATGACCTAAACTCAATCAAACATCGTCTTTTAACATCATAGAGCTTCAAGGGTGGTGTTATACCAATTTTTACCAAAAGATTATATGTTTCACAAACCCAACTAGTGCATGCAAGATGTAATTTGTGTAAAAGGAGTTCAATTTTGACCGGTTTTGAAAGTCTAATTTTGGGTCTAATGGACAAAGTATTTATCTAACCTAAGGCTATGGGATATACTCCCAGATACACACTACAGACCATATCTTCACTTAAAATAAAAACTGCATTTTCATCTTATCATGGATTTTTCATTCGATGATTTTGATAAGAGTATCATTTGTTGTTCGCATTGCGTCGCCTCTAACCATTGCTCAAACCGAAGAAAGCCAATGCTCCACACCCATGTCAAGAAGAGCCGCTATCAACGAAAATCTTTAACATGACAATCATGTACTTGAAGATAACTTTTTCGAAAGGCCCGTATATGATGAGAAGACGCTCAAGACACAATTTTAACTTTAAAAAGACCTGTATCCTAGAGGGTTCCTGATTTGCAATAATAATAATCGTGAACATGATATTCATACGGATTACGGGTAGTTAATGATTTCGCAGCCAATGAACCGTCTTTCATATTAGGGTGGAATACAAGTTGGCGTTGGGGTTTTACCACTTACTAAACGTGCATCGGTGCACTTCTTCGGATGGGGTATGGACCCACAATAGCTCTTGAGATTGAATATTTAAGGATGTCTAAAAAACCATATAAAGTTTACAAGGGACCAATGGTGTGCTTAAGAAACAATAGCATATAATAGCTAATCCAGCACGAGCACCAAAAGGATAAGAAACATGTTGTATGCTTGTATTATGTTGCACAAAATGTTTGAAAAATCAGTTTCACTCGTGTTAGGACACAAATAACACCGAAAAAACAAGTATTAAATACTATAAGATGTGCAAAAAGAAATTTACTAGTGTCATGTAAAAAACAAGTATTAAATACTATACGACGTGGAAAAAGAAATTTACTAGTGTCATGTAAAAAACAAGTATTAAATACGATACAACGTGCAAAAAAAATTTTACTAGTATCATGTGACATACGTGTTAGGTATGTAGGTCTCACCCTCATCATTGGTTATGATTATAATACAACTAGGTTAAAGAAACAAGCATAAAACTTTTCTCTCATGTTTACCATAAAACATGAATCTTGATCACAAGTACCACACATTTGAATGATAAGAACAAAAAAACCAAACTTAGAAGCCGTGTTCACATAACCTAAAAACCAACAAGATCGCGAATTAAATAAAATCTGTTCATCTATCATGCAACTTCTCCAAAAATCTTACAATACAAATGAACAATCAACAAAACTTACGTATAAAAACTAAAAAAGTGAACCAACAAAACCAGTTTTTCATATAGGCATACACTAACTATTTACAAAATTTTCTATCAGCAAGATGAATGAGTTAATTTCTGAACTCAAGTTAGATTCTACTACGTGTAATATGCACAAATGGTCATAATTTACAAACTTGAGGAAAGCGGGGAGTTACTGGATTAAACCATGCAAAACCGCCCAATTCATCATGACAAAAAAATCTGCAAAACCTGCAAATAACCATGATTGTTGATCAGATGAACATGGTTTTGTGAATTGATGAAGCATTTTGAATCCCTAAAAGTAACAGGTCTGCTATGAGTGGAATTTTACTAGGTAGAGTTGCTTGTTAACTTCTTACCTATGCTTTCCTTTTTTGAGTTTTGGAAGTTGCCGAAAACTTGGAAAAAAACCTTGAAGCTCTAGAAGGCGTCTTCTTCTCCACATGCAAACTATGTGAATCATTTGAAACATCATAAAGCGGTGCAACAACAGGTTCTTCCACACAATCTTCAAGCTCTGGGTCTCTCAATTGCCGAAGCAGTTCAAGTGCTTTAGCTTTCCCTTTATCATTTCCATTAACAGAAATAGAAACCAATGAAGGGATCACCCCTTCATCCATCACCAACCGACAATATTGAATGTTTTGAGAGCATAAAGAAAGAAGAATCTCAGATGCCTGTTCTTGTTCCTTACAACTCTCACTCTCGAGAAATTTAGCAACGAAAGATATACACCCGTTTGTCTCTGCAATTATGCTTTTATTATCTTGAGTTCCACATAAATTCGTCAAGATTTCTATGCAGTATGTTGAGAGTGATTCATCATCTTCAGAAAGTGTGACAAGTTTAGGGATGAGATCCGAAGAAACAATTAAAGAACGAATGCTTCTGGTTGAAGTCAAGTTGTAGAGAATCTTGAGGGCCTGTTTTTGAAGTTTTCTGTGTTGGGTATCAAGAATCTTGAAAATATAAGCGAGAGAACCCGAGGTTACAATTTCAGATCTACAGTTTTGGTGGGAAGACAACTCTTCTATAATGGCAAGAGCTTCTTCTTTCACGTCTGATTCAAGAAACTCGGCTACTAACTGGTATGCATCTTTGTTCAAGTATTTTATACCCCTGCATAGAAGAAAAGCCCAGATATTTTATATTTTTAATACGAAAACAATCTGTGGAATGACAAAAAAGGCCATGTCTTTAAGCATTATGAGAAGTGTGAATGAGACGACCATGGGTGTTCCCTATGGATTTTGCAATATTCCCATAACAGAGTATTCAACCATTAAGTAGAAGTGGCCATCATATAGAAATATGTCAACGGGTTCAGATTAAAGGTAACACAGCAAACAAATGTACCCAGCAAATTCCCACTCATGTGAAAGGTAACCCTACATGTATTTAATGTTTATAACGTTCTAAATCTTTTTATATATAACAAAATTATCATGTCATCAAATTAATATACTTTTGGAGATCATATGTAACTTGCACCACGCAGTTTGCCACCTATAAATTTACAGGACACTCAAAAAGAAAAAGTAAACAAATTTTAATCCAGTAACACAACTGCATAAGTACCTGCATTTGCTAACCAAATTTAGCAACAACCGACATCCAATCCTCTGAGCTTTCACATCATTCGTGTCACGTGCAACCTTCAGGAATCTCACAAGCGATCCAACCAAGTTCTCACATGAAATCATTATACAAGCTTGATCATCATCTTTCAAACGGGTCACAAGATCTTGTACTAACTTGCATTGAGACTCCCACGGAAGTGCATCATCAATTTCTTGAGATAGTTCAACATCAAATTCACGAGTATCTTCAACAATTGGATTATTATCTATAGAACTCAGTGATAAATTACTGTAATCAACGGGAAGTTGAAGACTATACATAGAACTCAAACTATTAACCGAAGTAGTAGAATTTTCCCATGTGTTAACATTATTTGATAGCTGAATAAATGGATCGGGGACAGTGATTCCATAACTTTGACACCATTTTGATATTAAATCCTTCATGGCAGTATTTGGTATCATTGAATAATTCAACAACTTCCTTTTAGTTTTTGGACATACATCGTGACCTTCATCAAACCATTTCTGTATCCACATTCGTTCAAACGTCTGACCCGAATCAATAATGACAGGATCATACATCACCTTGAGTGAAATTGGACACTTGAACTCTTCAGGTGGTGCACCCAACATATCCTTTGCACGGTCAACATGAAGGTCAACATGAAAGTCAACTGTTTGGCGGTTGTAATCTTGATTTTGTACATTGTTATCATTCTCTATGTGTCGAGATGCAATTGACTTTCCATACTTGTTAAGCAAATCTAAAAGGTGTAACAGAATCAACTTCTTCTGTTGTTTGTTGTTGCCTTCACCATTGTTTCTTTCATTAATTTGTCTTAGAAGTTTTTTGATGGATCTTCGTTCAAATAAAAGTTCCTTTTGTGATGTAATTTTAAGCTTTTGAGCAGCTATTTGAATCCACTCGTTGCCAGATCCATTTTCTGAACGGTTTCCTGATCGGAATGCTTCAAGTAACGATCTAACAGCTTTCCCGGCTTCTTCTTCTGACGGATCTAAACTAAGTTTAAAACCCCTAAGCTCCCCAATTATTTGAGAGATCTGCAGGCAACAGTTTCATACAAAAGTGAGGTGCTTATTTTAGAGTGAAAATATGGGTGTTTGGATGCGTGTCATTGAAATTGATTATGCGATATTATTGAACTAACACAATCAGATAGTTAGTATGATAAGAACACCAAAGTCAGCTATAGATTACTGAAAATAAAGGACATAAACAACCCAATTCGAGCAGGGTAGGACTCCAAATACGAAGAAAAACAATACTTTTGATAATCTAACTCTACCTACAAAATGCAGAAAATGGAATATTTAAACTAATGCTAAAGTGAGACAGTTATGATCTGGTGACTCGTCTTCTCCACCTCCTGATTTCATGGACCACTCCCCCTCACCTCCACAATTAAAAGTTTTCCCTCCATTAGGTTTCCTTCCATTTAGCAACAACTGGGTCAAATCTGACCCAGATTGACTGACCCAACAGTGGGTTATTGAGTGACCCAGCAGTGTGTTGTAGTAATAAAGCAGGCTGCATGAGATGATGCTTGGATGTGTTTGAGTGTTTAAGTAACCAACGAAAGAAAATGACCAAAAAGAACATTCTTTTATATCATTAAAAGAATACATATATAAATAGGATAATCTATTTTCTATTACACACAATAATGTTTTCTGTAGATAATTTTTAACCAATTTGAAAATTAACATAAACAAATGGAACATAACAAAAAGGAGAAATCTTGAAATTAAAGGGATATAGGAATCAAAGGCCGAAAGATTGGAATTCACACACATTTGCCATAATCTTAATGTTTCATGAACTTTGTTAGCTACTTCTTCAATGTGTTTTGCACAACCATATAAATCATATTATTAATCAACATCACATAAATCAACCAACCTTTGATGCAAGCATCACAGGAACCATGCTTTGGATCTGGCTCAAACTCTGTTCCAATAAGTTCTTTGAAATTTTACATCTTGAGAGAACTGTACTTCCCGTCAGTGCCTGAACATATCCAAGATCAGAAATTTTAGTTATTCCATAATATTCAAAACGAAAATCCTCTCAAATGTCAAAATCAGAAATTCCCGATAGGCATATCATCCAAAAAAACATGATCTTTTAACACACGTACCAAGTAGAGTTTACTCGAATCACAGCAGTCCTGAATCAACACTCTGGCTTTATCAACGGCCTTGTTCAACAAGCAAAGTGACTGAATACCAGATGAGCATCGAGGCCTCGCAGCTTCTATTTCAGGAAATATCTTGTCAACCCAATCGACTATCTTTCTTAATTCTGTGCACATAACCCTATGAACCTGATCTCACCAGTATATCATATATCACATATGAGCTCTGAACCTGATAATATAACGGTAAATTACACAACTAATAACAACTATCAAGAAATCTTTACCTTAATGTCACTAGGTGATGGTAATTTCTCCACAGCTTCAGCAACATCAGTCCCCATAAGTATAAAAGAGCTATCTTGATTCTGCAAAGAGGTTAAAACATAAGTTTCTTTTGCTAAATTTGACTCTTTTCAGTAAAATCATAGTAGTTCTTGTAAAATTGCGAAAAGAGATACAGCAGTTTGCTAGAAAGATTGGTTCTTGATAAACCATGGAAAAATCATCATATTTGCTCTGAAAAATCTTGAGTATGGAATTTAGGCAAGAAAATCGCGCAAGTTTCAGTAAGATCTCTCTGAACTAACATCATGTGTATGGCTTATGGAGGTGAACTCTTTTTCAATTCTTTGGTTCATTAAATAAGGTATGCCTAAAGATTAAACATACTAAATAAGGGCAATAATGAAGTGTCAAAGTGCTTTGATTGTGATATATGGGCATACAAAAATATATAAACATATAAAAATATCAAAATCTTAGTGATAATCCAACTGCAAATGAGTATATGCAAGAGTGAGTTTACTAAAAGATCTGTCTCTATGAGAATTCTTGAGTACAATTAATGATCACAAATATTAAATCATAAACCCTCAGAACATAAGAAACAATTCATGAAGTTAATTATTGAACAATTTTACCTATTAACTGCGATCACCACAGGAATTCTGCTAAAAGCTGAACACACTCAAAACCCACAATTCTAAATCAAATCTGAGAAAACCCCAATCCACAATTGCACCCAATATGCAAAATCTTCAATCTTTAGAAACCCAATTCAAATTCCATGTGGTTATCTTGATTTTCCCCAAATTAATCAAGAAACAGTACACAGGAAGCTTTCTTGACCATAAACAGGCTGCAAAATCACAAAATTAAACCCTTTTTCCTTGCAAAAAACCCCCAATTTCTTGTTCCACCTCTGCAAACCAAAAACCCTCAAGAAATCAGACCACAATTCCCACGGTCAAAGCAAACAAACCCTCAAGAAAGTCAATAAACACAATTATTTGGTGATGAAGAGACCAAGAAACATCAAGAAAGTTGTTGTAGAGCTAAAGGTGCCCTGAAAAGAAGGTGAAAGAATTATCTTTTTGAAGCAATATAACTCAAGAAGATGAAAAGCATCACAAAGAAACTAAAGAGAGGCTTTTCATTGGGTCAGCAATTGTTATCGGTATCTTGAAGATGGAATATGAAATGGGTCTACCACCTTGAGCTAGAAATTAGTCCCAAACAGAGGAAAAGTAGAGAGGTTGACACCACACCGGAAGTTTAAATTAAGGGTTGATTACTACTATTCACCCCTTTGCTTTGTAGTTTTGAAGGTTTGATCCTTGTTGGTTTTGGAATTTACCTGTTTGATCTTTATTGTTTGTTAAGCGGTAACATATTTGGTTTTTAATACAAAGATTGTTAAAATCTAAAGGTGTGTGTTAAATCTGAAATGATCATTAAATGCTATTATTTAAGAAAGAAATAAATGATTAAATCCTCAAGTCTCCACCCCTCGAGGTGGGTTAGTTGTCTCAAAAGTTTTTCTTCGTGTGAATCTAGGTTGATGACAACTCTTTTGTGAACGATAAAAAAAATGATAACATGTCTTCTTTTTTCTTAAGCATGAACTCCTGTGAATCAATAGTGTCATTGTCATCAAAAGTTAGGATCATAGAATCAAGGTTTGTAACATACATTTTATGTTTTGGATTTAAACGCCATTAGGATATAATACCAAGGTATTTGGTCAATTATACAATTAGGCGTTTATACTCGTTAAAACAAAACTCACAAAGAACCATATCTTTCATATGCTTGATGGCTTGTGTTCCACATCTAACACAACATTATGTGGTTTTAAACTTTCAATCCCACGATACTTTTATAATGTTTTGAGTTACTAATAAGAGGTTAACATAGTTCAATGGTAGAGAAGAGAAAATCATATAGACCAATAATACACGATCAAAGTTTTGGAGATTGCGTGTAAAAGAATTACCATTTGAGAGTATAAAACTACGTCACGTTTAGGACTTCGAGGAAAGATGCGAAGGTCGATGGAGAGTGATTACAAGGTATGATGGTTTATTTTAGTAAAAGGTATGTGATATCAGTGATAACTATCAAATATTAATATCTAAAAATAAAATATCAAAGTTATAAAATGACATAACACAAGGACTGCGCATGTAATTTTCTTTTAAAATAATATATAAAATCTTTTTGAAGAAAAACAAGAGTTTAAGAATATACGACAAACAACAACTGGGAAAAACAAAATAAATAAAAAAAATCGGAAATTACTTCTCCTAGAGTCCTAGCCTCCTATTGTGAATTTAAGTCTTTTGTGTTTACGTGTTATTTAATTAGACACGCTTTTTTTTTAACGAAGATGCAATATTTTTATACACAACAAAATATATAGAAGATTTTCGTTTCTTCACATGAAAACATGCATTTAGTTGATGAGTCAGTTTATTACTTATTAGTTTAAGAAGATGATTAAGAAACCCCCGAAATAGTGTACCTAAGAACATATGAAGCAACATTAGTTCCTATTAAACTCATAGTGCTATGTTTTAATTGTGGACCAATAGAGAGTTTGACAATACACATTCTGTGATCCTGACAAAAACCAAAAGATATTTCTTCACACGTTAAATAAACATGATATTTTTTAACGGTAAATGTGCAAATATATTTCGTATAATAGGTGTTATTTTAATCGAACTCACTTATCTGTGTCCCAACCGTGACTAAGATTGACAATTTGTGACACGGACCTATTAACATGACACGACACAACATAAAGTTAATGATTGTTTTTACAAGATGACTATCATATAAGGCTCACAAGTATCTCAAATAACCATGACAAAATTTATAAACGAATTGCTCGTGCATTACAAATTTCAAGATGTTTTACCAATGTATGTTTATAAGATTAACATGTTTCACCCCAAAATGTATGAAATAAAGTAAAAAGGGACATGAAGAACTCACGAGATATATAAGTTGCACTTTTGAATAATAATAAGAAATAAGATTCTCCAACGATTCTTTTACGATTTAATCTAAGATTTGGTGTATTATGATTAGAATAAATATATGATTAACGACTAATTATTAACTAGGATTTCAATTGAAATTTGGGGTTTTATTAATTAAGTTAAATAATAAATAATATAATTGATTATGTTTTGATTCAATAAAGATGTAATAAATCAATAATTAAGATTAAGAAAGCTAATGGAATTAAACAATTTAATTTATAATAATTGATTTATTAAAGATTAAGTATAAAGTGTGAAAAGAAATATGTAATTTAATAGCTATTTATAAATAATTGTATAATTAAATATTTAAATAATTATTTAAATTATCATTTGAATAATTAATTATTTAAAGTATTTCTAACATGTAGATTTAAAATGTTTTTGAATAAGCTAAATTTATGCTATAATAAATTTTGTAGCATTTAAATTACATAAAAGAATTAATAATGTTTTTATAACCTTTATTATTCTTTTAAAAAATAATTAAAATTTAAAATCATACGTTAAAAAACTTTAAAATTAATTTAATAATTTCTGAAATGTTTTAGTTAACATAATAATTTTGATTTTGATTTAATAATATAATAATATTTTTTCTAAATTAAAAATGTAAAAAAACTTGAAGTTCATGTATAGGTTGGACTCACTTTAGTTTAGATTTTGTTTATATTTCATTGTAATAGGTTTAATGTTAGTTTACTTTTGTTTGTTGTTTATTTTGTTTAGTTTTCTGCCCAGTGAAATTATCAGCGAAACTGCAGTTTCGCTCATAATCAACTATTTTTTACACCCGGCGAAACTGTTGATCCTGCCAGGCGAATCTATTGTTTCGGCAGCATAGTTTCGCTGATAGCGAAACTGTCAGTGAAACTATGTCTTCTATATATAGTTTTGATCTTGCTCATTGTTGAGTATCCTTGCAAATACCCTAATCGATTATCTGTATTGCAAAAGACCTTTGTAAGCTGTTATTCTACTGAAATATATTTGAGCTTTATTTCTATTGATTGTATTGGATCCTTGATTGTCTATATTTGAATACTTTGTGGTTGTGATCATTCATCTTCATCTTCATTGTTTGGTTTTTGTTTTTGATATTGAACAATTGAACATATCAATTATTCAAGTCCAATGAATGTCTCTTTCTGAAATATGAGATTGATATTCCAGAAGAGATGGTCTTAATGCGTGCTCCAAGAAAGAATGACACATATCTTCTTGACATGGGTTCAAAGGAGTCGACGTCTACTGTCACTTGTCTTTTGTCCAAAGCTTCCACTTCTGAGTCTTTCCTATGGCATTGCAGACTGGGCCACATTAATTTCAAAAATATAAACAAATTTGTTAAAAAACAATCTTGTTAGGGGATTACCTTTAAAGAAGTTTTCCGTGGTTGAAAAATATATGGCATGTACCAAGGGTAAACAGCACAAGAAATCACAAACGAAAAATTGAAAATAGAATATCTAATCCCCTCAAGTTGTTGCGTACTGATTTATTTGACCCAATCAGTGTTAAATCAATTGCTAAAAAATCTTTCTGTCTTGTGATTACAGATGATTTTTTCAGGTATTCTGGGGTGAGATTTCTTACCCACAAAGGAGAGCCTGCTGAGGAGCTACAGAATTTAATTCTTTCCATTGAGACGATAAGCAAGAGGAAGGTTATGGCGATTAGAAGTGATAATGGTATCGAATTCCGTAATCAGATATTTGATTCTTTCCGTGTTAGTAAGGGAATTATGAGACAGTTCAGTGCTGCGAGGACTCCTCAACAGAATGGAGTCGCTGAAAGAAAGAATCGCACTCTCATTGAAGCTGCTCGTATGATGTTGATCGAATCCTCTTTACCCATTATCTTTTGGGCAGAGGCGGTGAATTGTGCTTCATATGTTCTAAACAGGGTGTTGATAGTCAAATACAAAATGAAGACTCCTTATGAACTTTTTCATAAGGGAAAGCCTTTAATTGACTTCTTTCGGCCATTTGGTTGCTCGTGCACTTTACCGAATACCTAGGCACAGAAGATGAAATTCGGTGTTGTGTCTGATGAATGTTACTTCGTCGGCTATTCTTCTTCTCAAAAAGCTTATCGGGTGTATAACAAGAGAACCTGTATTGTGCAAAAGTCTTTCTATGTTGACTGGCAGGAATCTAATTCCTCAGATGTTCAATCTAAACCTGCATGGTTCTTTGACTCCGATACGGTGTTTAACTCTTTTAATCTTCCAGTTTTTGACGATGATGTGTCCATCTCCAACGTCCAAACAAATATCATTCCTCCAACTCCATTACCTGTCATTCCTCAAGCCCCTCCACATACATCAACAAACGATGCAACATCAGTTGACATTGCATCCTCATCATCATTGTTTGCCATTCCACCTCAAGCTGTTTCTACATAACCCCCCTTAACACCTTCATCTACCTCATCTCCAGCTGTACCATCCAATTCCCCAATTGATTCTACCTTACCATCTCCCTCACCTTTATATACCCATCAACAACCTATCAACCAACCCTCTTCAAATATCCTACCCATTACCACAGATTTCAAAACTTTGAAAGATCATCCCCATGATAGCATCATTGGGTCTATCACTGATGGAGTTCGGACGCGGAGTCAATCTTGTTTGATTAATGTTTGTCTATTCTCTTGTTTTATATCCTAAAAAATGTTCATGCAGCTCTTCAGAATCCTGCAGGATCGTTGAAGGGTGTAAGTTACAACACAACAACACAAAGAGGAGATTAACTAAACTTTAATTAAACAGTGAACTGGATTAACCAAGTTGAGATACTAAGAACACAAGTAATACAAGAGACAGAACACAAAGAACACAAGTGTATGGTTTTCAAGAATGCAGTATATTGCTTTCTCTATGTTCTATTACAAGTTTTACAAAGCATTTTAGGAAAGATACAAGAACATGAGATACTTATACTACATCCTAAAGTCGGCTATACTTTGAAAGCCAGCTGAATACAATTGACTAGACACAAACAAAATCAATTGTAGAGTCAAAAGGCAGATTGCCTTTTGTCTTGTGACTATGACATGCCATAGCTCACATCCTGATCTATTACAAAAAGGATAAAGTACATAAAGTAGAAAGTTACAGACTCAAGACCTCAATGTACAGTTGCCAAAAGCATGGATCTTTTCACCAACTCATGTAAGTTGGTGACTTGCAGAGATGCAGCGGAAAGATGTCCAGCTTTATGGAACAGTACATCAGATAAAGCATGTTACTAAAAGTCTTCGGAAGAAATCTGTCTTCATGAACTTGAAGCTTTGGAAGACTTTGTCTCTGAGGCTTCGGAAGACTTCATGTTTGGCTTCGGAAGATATTGGTCTTGGCTTTGGAAGATTTCACACTTAGAGTATTTTCTGTTTCATGTGTGAAACTTCCTAAGCTTCTTCT
>BJCM01192054.1:0-10101 GCA_018326385.1 Flaveria bidentis
GTGTTTCTTTTTGAATTGTTTACATAAATCATTACAGATTGAATCAATTGATCCTATCAATATATTGTCATATATAGTGTGTCCGTCGCTTGACGAATAGTCTAGGCTTAATGTAATACACCTGATATGTTGTAAACACATGAAACTAAGTCATTCGTAGGAGCATATGCGAATAAGACTGAATCGTACAACTAAGCCTTGCTAATAGGCCAGTTGTGCGACTGAGAGATGCGATTGAGCCATTCGTAAGACTGAACCATAAGTATGGTCCAGTCGTACGATTGAACCATACGTATGGTCCAGTCGTACGATTGAACCATACGCATGGTCCAACCGCATGAATGGGCGCAGTCGTATCTGATATGGGTTGAGGCCTATGAATACCAGTTTCATTGTGTAGAGAGATTAAGGATTGTGCCCGGGGCCTAGGTGCTGCTGGATGAGAGGGGAGATTATGCTCTATCCCCCCTTGCCAAGAGTCTTGATTCTTATGTTTAACGAGCTTGTAATCATTAGGTTTTATCAATGAAACCATTATATTCTTATTCGTTCTATTGTTTGTCTCTTGGTTTTGGTTTTTGTTTCACGAGACACTCACAGCTTGTCGATCATTGCACATAAAACATACATTTATATTAACTTAAATATTCATTGCAGTGGAAACATTGAAAACGACATTTCATTTCATTATAAAAGCTTTTGCAAAATAATACATCATTAACAAATTACAATATACATGTTGCATTACATCACCAAAGCATTATAAAAATGGATGCCATCAAAAAAGAGCCAAATAGCCACCACGTGCCATCCTTAGCAACCTTTACCTGCCAACTGGAAACACATAAAAGTCAGTATTGCTGAATGAGTTCTAGTTTTATAAAAACATACTTTACTTTCACTCAAAATCATTCTTTACTTTCTTTCAAACCATACTATACCGTCATACATGATCACACATCGTACGTACACATAAATAATAACATGATTATCTTCTTTACTGTTCATCACTTTCTTTCTTTATCTCTGTATCTCTTTCTGGATCAGTGTCATCAGCTATACCCCAAACGTATGCACAAAGCGGGTAATGGGCCAAAGATCATAAATTACTTCCATAACGCATAAAGCCTGGCGCCAACACTAGGGCAACGAAAAAGATCCCAACTGTATAATACACCCCAAACATAGGCACAGAGCGGGTACTAGGCCGAAGATCATAATTGACTTCCATAACGCACATAGCCTGGCACTAGCACTAGGGTGAGTAATCACTATAAACCATGTACTATATCACTAGTGAGTCACAAAGACTGGACCCCTGCGTGTATCCTTAAGGGTTAGCTATACCACACACAGTTGAGCTTACGACATTTTAGAGTTGTGCACCTCCGCACATTTTGCTTGCAAGCCTTTCACTACTTTCTCTTTCATTAATGCATGCACTCTATTATTATGTTCCTCTTTTCATTATCTTTCACTTTTCGTTACATAATACTATATCATTTCTTTCACAACTATAACATGTAAAGCCATGGGAAAGATAAACGTACATAACATGAACATAAACATAATCACACAAAACATCGGCACACAAGGTACCATCATACATGTATAACATACATCATACATACCATCATGCATAAGCATCAAACATACATCATCATACAATGCCCATCACATCATCTTTGACTTCAAAAAGTCAACTTACTATACCCTCGGAAACATCCCAAGTCAAAGCCTACATATCACATTTCACTCAAAATCAGAAAATAATTCTAAGTCTTTAGGCGCATGGGCACTATGCAGGCGCATGAGCACTATGCAGGCGCATGGCCTTTCAGACGCATAAGGAACACTTAGGCTCATGAGAAACTTTCAGGCGCATCAACACTATTGCGGTGCATGAGCAACACTTATTCTATTCTGGGCAATTCTAGGTGCATGAGCACTATGCAGGCGCATGAGTGCCTAGGCGCATGAACTATCTGGGTGTATGAACACTTAGCCAATTTCAGCTGCCTAGGAGCATGAACTATCTGGGCGTATGAACACTTAGCTAATTTCAGCCTATTTCTAGGCGCATGAGTACTATTCGGGTGCATGAGGTTTTGGGCGCATGGGAACACTTAGGCAATTAATTCATTTGGGCGCATGGGCTACTATTTGGGCGCATGAGTAGTCTATAACACACTTATCATCATAAATCAGTCCTCAAAACATCACCTATCATGTTCTAAGCTTAAATCATACATTCTAAACCTTAGAAACACAACCATAACAACATCAAACACATACATAGCCCCAAAAGCAAACCCCACCGGCAACATACACACATATATACATATGGGTATAAACCCAACTTTTATAAAAAGTTCATACATGCATGTCCAGCCCCAAAACAGTTTAAAACAAGTAAAAAGGGGGTTTTAGAACTCACCTTAGCAGCCTCTTCGGGTAAGACTTCCTTCAAACCTGTTTGCTACAAGTTCACACCTAGAAACCCACCAAAACACACATAACCAAACACACATAATCACACATAAGCATACAACCAAGGACAAAACTAGTTAAGAACATCTTAAACACACGAATTCTTACCTTGAATTCGATATTTTCTTCTTGTTCTTCGAAGACCCGAATGCTTTCTGCCTTTTCTCCTTCTCTTTCTAAAAATCCGAATGAAATGGATGTTGTGAGAAGAGAGTGGGCGGCCATGCCCACTTTACACAAACTTTCAAACTTTTTTGTCCTTTTGACACTTTTAACCCTTCAACTTGGGTTAAATAGCTTTTCTTTTTTTTTTTCTTCACTTTTTGGGACAATTAATGAATTGACGACCTGTAACCTTAAGCTTTCTCAAACTTTGAATGCACTATAAGCTGAAAATGCAAGGCTTTAAGGCTATGCTAAACGAGCCATAAATTTTGAATTTGAGAATTGTCCGCTAAAGTATTCAGCAGATAAAGTTACTAAGGTAGAAGCTGAACTTAGGACACACCAATAACAAGCTACAAGAGATACTTCCTTAGAGCAACAACTTACAACTCTTTAGCAATACATAGTTAGGGCAATGGATCTTGAATACGAGATTGAAATACTTCAAGAAACCACTGACCTTCAATAATTTATCATCCAAAGTCTTCAACTCTTGGCACCATAAGAACTTTTAGATGTGCCTTCTTTAACTCACTTAGTCTCATCTTGAATCTTAGATGATACTACAAAAAATAAGGAAGCTAAGCCCAAAGAAGCTAAGGATATTCTCTAGGAATTGGTTGACCAAGTTGTATAAGTTGCACAACCAATCTCTTTCTTTTCTAAATAGATTAAAGACTATAACCCTCTGTTTGAAGTTGAAGTCAAATTGAATGAGCTTCTAGATAGGTATGGCTACGCCAGCTTAAAAGAGAAGGTGATAGAAGGTAGGAGGGTGATGAGAAGGATGAACTAAAAGGTTCAACTTGGGAAGATAAGAAGGGCAATCATGAAAAGATCAAACACTTCTTCCATGCTTTGTCTCAAAAGAAATAGACCTGATGAAGAATCATTAACTAGAGGGATTGTGCTAGGACTTGAAGCCTCTCCCAAGGCATTCACTTAAGAAGAAGCACCACTACTAAGAGTGTTATCAAAAGCTGCGGAAGTGTAGAACAAATCAGTTGTTGACGCAACTACCGAATATACTAGACAAGATGCATCTTCTGTAGATGAATCCTTACATAGAATGGTGATTTACATAATAGGCACCCAACACATAAAAGATGACATGGAAAGGCATGGCGTGACTCTTGAAGCTAAACCAGCTGAACTTCATAAATAGCATAAGGATAGACCTAAGTCTGAACATAGGAAATTAGCTGAAGTAATATTTGGTCAACTAGATGTTGAAGTTGAAGCCTCCAATTAACTTCGTGGTGATTGTGGAAACATATGGCCCAAACTTCACTAAGGATGCTATGAGAGCTAAGACAACTATTGATGATCTAAAGTCAACTAGTAAAGCATCAGGTGTAACTACTAGATCTTCAATAGTCAAACTTATCACAATCTCTAGCTCTGAAATAAGAGACCTATGATTATTGAAGGAGTTAAAGTAGAGTCACAAAAAAGAAACACCAGATTTCAAATGACTAAGAAGGTGTAGCTATTCCCACGCAAGGTTGAGGAATAAATTATAGAACTGAACGCGGGCAAAGCTCAAGAGTCTTCTTAAAAGAAGACCATCATTGCCTTGATCACCAGTGTAAAAGAATTGAGAGCTGCAAGAATTACAATAAGAGAATTCAACCTTGATGGTGAATCTAATAAGGCAACACCAAAGGCCTAAACCAAAGGATACATTTGTCTAAACGGTGCCATCTAAGTTATTTAGGCAACCTGCTAACAACATTCAAAGAGAAATCACTCATCCAATATCCATAATTACAAAATCCAACCCAATGGCCTTCACTCTAAAAAAAGAGAAGAAAGATCGAAAGAATTGTTCCCTAGCAGCTTAACTTAAGTTGTAAGTTTCCAATTTCATTGAGGTCATGGAATAGAGCATTGCTAAAATGAAATCAAAACTGATAGTTGCAACTCATGCTAAGATGGAGAAGTTAGATGAGTTGGCTAGAAGAAAAAAGGCTAAATTAGAGGGGAAACAAGCAGAAAAGGTTCAACAAGAGTTTAAGGATAAGCAACAAATGAAGATGTTCCTCAAATACTATGGTTTATTTTGTAAACAAATAGGACGAATGAGTATGTCAACTCTTGATCTAAATATTTGTTGAATCAAATAAAAGGTTATAGTTAGAGATCTCCTAAATTTTGAAAAAGGTAGGGAGCAATGAGAAAGATAGTAAGCAAGAACATAGAAAACTACTCAAAGGTCTTCCCATTTGCTGACTGAGCTCCATCATCCCCTGACTCTAAATCAACAACCTCTGATGACAATCAGCCAATCTCCTTAACCCTTGCAAAGAAGAAAATAGCACCTAAAAGAGTTCTACAGGCAAGGATTGTTGACCCATAAGAAAACTAGAAGGTAACTAAAGGAACAAAGGTCTTGATTATTCGGTATATCTCTCAAATGAAGAAATTTGTTCTCAATAAGGCAAATTGAGATATCATGTACTATGACCATGAGAATTAAGTACTTGATTAGCCCCTTGACATTCTAGAGCAAATTCCTTAGTACTCCAGCATCTTCAAACGTAGGAATGTGAAGTCTAAAGTGTTGCTGCAAAAAGTACTTTCTTTAGTCAAAACTGATGTTGGTGAAGAGATCCAGTATCTCCATTATTAGCTTATGCTCCAATAGTGGAGCGAGAATATGATCAAAAGGAAAATACCAACCTCATAACCAAATCAACAATGGGAAGAGTAGCTAACTCAAGAAACCAACTCATGTGCTTCAACAGGTTTGAGATAACTTATTTATCAAGAATGAGACTAATAAGCCACAATAATAATTTGGATGCTAATAAGGATCCATAAATCTCATCTAGAAATATCAAAGCAGGCTTCAAAACAAAGAAGGAAGAAATTAGAGTCCAAAGCTGCTAAGACCACCTCATTTGTCAAACTTGCCTGTAGCACTCAACCGTAGTCACCTCCTACTACTTCTTAACCTGCTAAAACTACTAAGCATGGTTCTACAACAGGCCAACAAGCTCCTAAAATAGTTGAATATCCTACCTAAAGCAAGTATGTTAATTCAGTAGATGAAGTGATCATCAGCACTACTAATAAAGTAAGGTATGGCTTAGATCATCCGGAACAATAAGAAGAACTCCCAAAATCAAAGGAAGAGGAAGACTTAGATGGTGATTATACAATGATTATCAAATTAGGGTATAAATTGAAAGCTAAAAAATTCCTCATTGAAAGAAAAAATAAGTCAAAGTCTTTTTTTTGACTGAGCTGAAAGTTCTAAATCTCAGCTGTGAAGACTTAATGAAGGTGTTTACTTTAATATAAAAATAACAATGCATGACAAACAAGTACAAATCCATGACTACCTTTCTAAGGATAAAGTTTGAAAACAAGGTGGAGCAAGGGGAAGACAAAGAAGAAATGTCCTGCATGTGACCCCTTTGAGAATTCATGACCCAATTACACATTAGAGCTACAATTCCTCAACCAACACTTTTTTTCTACCTTACGTTATTGTCGGCAAAGTTAAAGTTGAAGAATATGATCTCTTTAGACTATCTTCGCACAATATGAAAAACTTGGTCAATCTACCTTTTGAAAACCCCTCAAGAGATAGAAGAGGTTACATGTATGAATTACTGCTAATATCATCCTAGGAGAAATTTGTTGATTAATGTTAAGGATGAAGCTATTGAAATTAAATGGCATTGTTGCCAACGACAGATTTATGCCATGTGTTAAAGCAACTGCAAACAACATATGCTTTAATGACTGTTGAACAACTTTTGTTGATAACTACCGATCAACACTTATATGATGTGCTACTAATCGACTAATTCTAATCAGCATTAAACTCCATGAGCTATTACCTGTTATATAAGACAAGACTATCTGTATCGATGGCTATTGTGTTCTACCTTTCAGAGAAAACATAGTACTAAAGTTGTCTAACTCTGGTGTCAATTGTTTGTTGTGTTGTACCTTCTAAACATAGAATCGTTTATTCTTGTTGCTTATATTTCATAGTATAAAACCCTCATACTTTTATAGTAGACACAAACTTTTTTAAGTCACTTGTTGTAAGGAACAACAATACGAATAATCGATCTTGTGAGGAGAATGCGTAATGTAACACTCACGGTAGAAGGTTAAGTAGATTCAAATTAACATAAACACAATTGTCAATAACATAACATTCATTGCTTTCTAATTTGTAATGATTACAATATGAACTTAACATTTACATTGAAAACTAGCTATTTGTACTAAACAAAACTAGTTCTTGCACAAAGATGTACTTTTCGCATGGCAACTTGAACTTCTTGCATGACTTGATCTTCATAACCTTGATTTTGATTTCCCAAGCCTCTAGGTTCAATCCTTAAAATCTCCCCTTAGGCTTGGTGAATCAATACTATAGAAGTCCATGTCTACAACCTTGTAACTACCCCCATATGCTTACATCATGTTGTCTAGGGCCTTCGTAATCAACCAACCAAACTGTGTAGCCAAAAAGTGGACTGATTCACTAGCCGCAATCGGACAAACCAACAACCTAATATTGTCTCTTTGAAACTTAAGCAAATCCACAAGGTCGATGATACGGTAGTCTTTATCTACATAATGTATTAATGCATATCTCGTCTCCTTCTCCCAACTCCACCACATGAGCTTAGATAAGCAATAAACTGGTACATAAGCGTGTATAGGGATATTCCTCATATATCTTGGATGTTTATAAACTCTTATCTTCATTGCCTTGTTTGTTCTCATCTATAATGACTTTAGATTTTGCACTTTTGAAGTCTTTGAAGTTGGTTTTGTTGTGCCTCCATAACATATTCCTTATCCAACTCCCCTTTCCATAATTACTTGGATTAATAAATAGAACAAGACCTATTGCATATAAATCTGATACGACTACAAAAAAAGAGGGCTATTTGAGACTTAAAAATTAGTCTCTAATACCCCAATCAGTCTTTAGTAGATATGAGGGACTGACTTTGGTAGTCCCCAGTCAGTTCTTAATACCTAGTCCTAGATACTCACATTAGTCACTAAATTTGAGTCTTAATTGTGTGCCATCAATAGGGGCTAACATTCGGTCTCTAAGACACCTAAATTCAGCTCTTAATTTATTCCCTTGTTTCAAGTCATTTCAGTCTCGAATACCTTTCATCCACAACTTAAAATCAGTCTTTGGTGATAGTCTTTTGGAGACTGAAAATTAGTACTTAAACTTTGTCAAAGCTGTCCTAAATATGCTTAACCAGATCTGGGTTTCATGACAATTCAGTCCTTAATTAGACGTTTTAAAGACTGAGATATACTCCCTGATAACAAAACATTTAGTCACTAATGCATTCTTTAGAGACTAATTTTTAGTACTTGATAACATAACATTTCAGTATTTAATATGTTTTTTCAGGACTGAATTTTAATCTTAGATGTCATATTAATTCGAAATATATGTATTGAGACTGAAAATCTATAAGTTTTAATAACTTTTTCAGTCCCAAATATGTTTTTTACAAACTAATAATCAGTAGCTTATAATCAAACTCAAATATTTCTTAGATAACGTACTAATTTAAACTGTCATATAAAGAAACAAACAACCAAACACCATAAAAACATCAAACAACCAAAAACAATAAAAACATGTCTTAGCTAACATACTAAATCAAACTGTCAGTCCCACGAACATCATCATTAAGTTGACTACTTGCAGCAGCGGATGCTACACCCTCAAAATCTGGAAACTTCGAGCTCATGAATATCGACAATTTTTCATACTTTTCATTGCTTTGTTTCAATTCCTCTTTTACTGAAGCTACTTGATTGCGTAGAGTTACGGCCTTGCTTGAAGGTTGTTGAGAAGATTGAGTTGCTGATATCATCCAAAAATCTTTTTTTCTAAGCATCGGTCCAACGCCTACCATCCATAGAGATTTTTTTTGTTTTCTCCTTGTCACACACACTTTGAATAGCCTATTTTTCTAGGTCATGGTGCATGGTAGTCATTATAATTATACCTTATAAAGTTAACTTCGCCACCGCCTCCTCTTTATGACGAATAATATTCTCCTAACAAAATTAAAGGTATATAAAAACAAGAAAAATATTAAACGTATAATCAAGTTGACATGAACCTAGAGAGTTATAACTTACATACTTAATGTGCGCGTCATCATTTAGCCATCCTTGTTTTTTAGTATTAAAATGTAGCTTTTGATATATTTCAAATGGGGTAGGGTGCGTTTGAGTCTCACAATTTATCTATGATAATAAGAATTCAAGAACTTTAAATAAAGAAAGATAAATATACTTTAAAAAATATGAAACTACGGTTTAAGCTTCATAGACAAATTTACAGCTAAGAGAACAAGAATGTCACTAGTTATTCGATCTTTATGCTCAATTAGAAAACTAAACAAGTACACAATTAAACTTACTAGTTATTTGATCTTGAAGCCCAATTAGAACAATGAAGAAGTACACAATTAAGTTTCCTAGACAAAACTAGTAGTACTACACATATATGCGTTTACATTTATTTGTCAAATAACATACTAAGTTATACGCAAATACTATGTTTAAGTTTAATACAAATAATCAAAGTCTAATGTGTATGTTTCAAATATGGTTTAAAAAAACAAAGGGTGCTAAACTAATTCACTAAATTAGATAAAATATTTAAATTTTAATATTCAAGACTTACCATGTGAAACACATGATTCACAATTGATCGTGAGCCTCCTCTACTTGCAATTCTCTATTTTTTGATGATTAACTTCCATCTGGATGCTATATTTCTATAAAAACCAGCACACATGTTAGATCCTAAAAACTAAAACAAAAATTTATAAAACACATGGCTTATCAATCAAGAATACAAACCATAATTAATGATATAGTAATAACATACAAAAAATGAGAAATATATTTTAATCTTATACACTAAGTCATCTTTCCATGAATTGACAAAGTTAAAGAACATAATTGTGAACACCTTGCGGCCTACAGGTTGTTGTAGTTTACGTAAAAGAAAATAATTATAAAATAAATGATAAAAGGTTTGTAATATGTAATTATAAATAAATTGGTTTCAAGTATTGAGCAAACTTACTTGAGTTGATTCCAACTTCCAATAGTCACATAAGTGGCTCCAATCTTCTAGGCTTTGACAATTGGGATCCATATTTGATCTTGCTAAAAGTGGATTGGTTCTTCCCCCGTTCTTCTTCCAATGAGCACTCAACTTACCTCTAGTAAGTCTCCAATGACGAGGTAGGTGATCATCCACATACGCCATAAAAACTATATCTGCTCGCAATAACTGGAATTTTGCCTACATGAATATATATGTGAGCAGTACCACTGAATATATAATAAGGAACACATAAAAATATTTTAATGCAAACCAAGTGTAGAATTAATAATATTTTTTATATTAGGAATGAA
>BJCM01192056.1:0-10109 GCA_018326385.1 Flaveria bidentis
GAAGGCAGTTTACAATCGGTTTTTCAGCAGCTTGAAAGGTAGTTTTCTTGTTCTATTTTGGTTGTTATATCTTGTTGATAGCTTGTTCAAACACATATGAATGATCCTTTGCTCTTGGGTTTGTTATTACAAAGAAAAGAACCTTAATTTTTCAGATTATGAATCATATTATTAGGGCTTTTATCCACTGCGTTTTCATGTTTAAAATGGTTAAACAACTTTGATTTTGGTCTATCAAACCCATCACAAAATTCTACCTCGTTCCTCCCATTATATATTCCAAAGTATCCTAATGACTTTTAGGCAACCGGTGTTTTGACCCTCTCAATGGTAAGGTACATATTTCGCGCCTGGTGGACTTTGATGAAAACTCCTTTCCATCCCTTAACCCAACATCAACTTATTCGTACATGTTTCTCGATGATGACAGTGTTCCAGCCATCTCTTACTAATTTCCCACCCCCTTTCAACAAATAATCTCCACACCTCCTGCCCATCATGCGACCAACATCACCCATACACCAATCCCCACTTCACCTACCAATACAAATCACCGACTACACCTAGTCGATTCCAACCAAAACCACCCGCCAATCCTCATGGTGAAGTCTACATCTCCAAACCCAATCCACAATACTATTTCCATACCACCACCTCTGTAACTCTATCCCCTTTACACACAACCTACCAAAAAGCGTTACACGACCCAAATGGCCAAATGCCATGGCCATCGAATATGAAGCTTTACAGGATCATAGAACTTGGGAGCTAATGCCACAACCGACCACTCACTCCGTGATTCTGTGTATGTGATTGTCTAAAACTAAGTTTAATCTAGATGATACTCTTAGTCGCTATAAGGCGCGAGTTGTAGTTAATAGGAAGTCACAAATTGTTGGAATTGGTTGTAATGAAATGTTTAGTCTGGTTATTAAACCGGCTACCATTCGCATGACCTTATCAATAAACTATCTAAACAATGGTTAGTGAATCAACTAGATGTAAAAAATGCATTTCTCCATGGTTCTTACAAGAAACCGTATACATGCACCAACCATCGGGCTTCATTGACAAAGTTAACCCACATTATGTTTGTCGTTTACGCAAGTATCTATATGGTCTTAAATAAGCACCTTGGGTGTGGTTTGACAGGTTTGTCAACTTACATACATACACATGGATTCAAGTCCAACATTTGTGATAGCTACTTGTTTGTTTACCATCATGGAGGTGAAACCGCCTACTTTTGCTTTATGTTGACGACATAATTTTGATTGCATCGTCAACATCTTTGCTTAACATGGTCACTATGGTTTTGTCTAAGGAATTTACTATCTTTGGGCCCCACATAGTAAAAAGCAAAGATTTTATTAATGATTTTAGAATCTTTTAATTGGTTTTTTTAATTTTATCGCTCCTGTCACATCTTACCCCAAACAATTTTTTCACCTAATCCAACCCCCAAAACTGCTATTTTACCCATTTAAATAAACCTTACTCTTCATTTTAATCTTTTTAGAAAATTACTGCCTATAAGCTTCCTTCACCTCTTATTCACCTAAATTCAAACTCGTCTCCCTACAACCTTTTTCCCACAATGGCCCTTAACCCTCAGCACACAACCAAGTCACACTCCTTGATTCATCTTAGGATGCTAACTTCTCAGATATCGTTTCCTTTCTCACCCAATCTACCTATTACACTGCTCTAACTGTTAACCCCACCATTTACTCAAATCATATGGCTAAATTCTGGAGCACTGGAGCAACAGTCAGATTGAAACCCTTAATAGGGTTAGGGTAATAAGGTCAAGCATTTATGGCTAGGAGTTGATCATTTTTAAACAACTCAACAGGGAGCATCTGGAGCTCCACGATAACGATGCTCCTACTGAATTCCCTAAATCAGACATAGAAGACACATATACCCAAATAGGACATGGTGGAGATTTCACCAGGTCTACTGTTTACAAGTTTAATTTCTCATACAACTAGAAGTTCCTACTCCATGTTGTTCTCCAATATTTGTCTATAATGTCCGGGGATGGGATCAAATTCCATATGAACTAGGATGCCTAGTTCATGGATTTGTGAAAAGCCTCTGCTTCAATTACTCAAGATTTGTGCTGACTAGTCTTATGGGGAACCTCTAGGGGGACACACTCTTCATGCATCCCAGATTCCTTCAGCACATCATTAACTGTGAGCTGGACCAAAATTAGCTTGTCTGTGCAGATGTCCTACCAGTTCCTCAAATAAGGCCGACCATCTTCATAGCCTTGAATAGAGTGTCCACCAACTACACTAGAAGACACACTGATCTTCTTCCAAATATGATTGAGCCAATGGCTCCTAGTGACATCCTTATTAACCCCACAGGTGATGAACCCACATAAGTAAATACCCTCACATTGCCAACCCTACCTTCTCACCAAATTAAATATACATACCAAAGATGCCCCAAAAGAACCCTTGTTCAATCTACTCTGATTGAGCAAGCCCCTCATGTTCAATCCAAAAAGACTAGAGTAGGAACATGGGCCCTTGCTCAGTTTGAGGTCTCCCCATCCTTCACATTTGACCTCAATAAGGGTATTGAGTCTCCTTAGTCTCAATCCTTTAGCCCGAAACCTAAGCTGAAAGCCCTGAGGGTGAGTCTCTATACTTCCCTAAGCAGGCAATTAGGGACAACCCCACCAAAGGCTTATAATCTAGGTTTAACTTGACCAAAGACATTGACCAAAGTCTCGGGTCACTAGGTTTAACTTCCATATATGTAGGTTTCATGTAACGCTTATAATCTAAAACATCCAAATAGTCTATCCTGCATGCATGCACAAAGTGCTGAAGTAGAATGCTTCGGAAGTTTCACATTCTGCATTAGAAAATTCTAAGTATGAAATCTTCCGAAACCAAGACCAATATCTTTCGAAGCCAAACATGAAGTCTTCCGAAGCTTCAAAGACAAACTCTTTCGAAGCCAACACTTGAGGACAGATTTCTTCTGAAGATTTTTTAGTACATGCTTTATCTGATGTACCTTTTCCATAAAGTTGGACCACCTTTTTGTTGCAACTCTGTTTGACTAACCAACTTTCACAAGTTTGTGAAAAGGTCCATGATTTTGGTATACTGTACATTGAGGTCTTGAGTCTGTTTCTTTCTACTTTATGTACTTTTATCCTTTTTGTAATATATTACGATGTAAGCTATGACATGTCATAGTCACTTGTAAGGCCCCGATCCCGGGACGCTTACAAATAGTAAAATCATTGCACAAAAAACATAAAACTTACATTTAGATTTGCTAAAATATTGCAACGGAATATATAAAAATCCATTTCATATATTAATGACTACTTTTGCAAAACAATACAATATAGTTAATTGTTACAAAATATTATCATTTGCATTACATCACAAAAACATCATATTTCTATCAAATGGATGCCATCCAAAAATGCCAGGTAGCTGCCCCGCGCCATCCTTAGCAATGCTCACCTGCCAACTGGAAAATGCATAAAAAATCAGCGTTGTTGAGGGAGTTCTAGTTTTATAAAAACATTACAAAACCTTTTATTCGTTAAAACATTTTCATTACTATCGCACGTGATCACACATCGTACGTACATCAAGGTAATAATTATTATCTTCCATCATCATTCATTTCGTACATTTCGCACGTTTCGCACATTTCGTACTTATCACACTTTTCGTACATTTATTTTCTTTCACTTCTATCTAGGTCCTATCATGTACTTATCCCCCTTCTAGAGCACCAAGAAATTTATCTATGGTAAAGCGAGAAGGACCCCATAACGCACATATGAAGTGGTCACTAGGACAGACTCCCTCTGTGAGTGTGAACTCTTATGGGTTCGCCAAAATCACACGTTGTATAACACACAGTAATTAGGAAATCACACGTATTGGAGCAGTCACCAAGACTAAACTCTTACTGTGTGTATGAACCCTTATGAGTTAGCCGAAATCGCACGCTATAGACACACAAAGTTGAGCTTACAACTCTCAATGAGTTAGGAACCTCCTTTCATTTGCTTTCAAGGCCTTTTATTCGATCTTTCATTATGTTCCACTTTCATTATCTTAAATCTTTCACTTCATTAAGATAATACTTTACGTTCATTATAATAATCACACCACGTAAAGTCATGTCATCATACTAATAAGGAAAATATCATACATAACATATATAATAATCATCAATCACACATCATCATCATGCATAGGCATCAAGCATACATTATCATCATAAAAAACATGCATCATACATCCTGCACCACACATTCACATACATGTACATATGCACCACAAGCATAATCATCATAGAACATAACCGACCCCCCCCCCCACCACGGGGTAGCGGGGGTTCGGGGGTGGCAGCCCCTGACTATGGGGTCTTAGGGGCAGCAGCCCCTAGTAGGGTCCTAGGGGAAACACCCCTGGCTGGGGTCTCTTTTTAAACCTCTTAAAATCTTGGTTATTTAAAATGTATATTTAGTATGCATTTCCAGCCCCAAACTAGTTCAAAACCTTTAAAATAGGGGATCTAGAACACATATGTACTCGATGAGTAGCTTCTAAATCAAGCTTTCAAAGCAAGGGTTGCACTAGATAACCTGCAGATAAGTTAACACTCAAAGGAGTTAATTTCTGCCAAATTTCGCTGCTAATTTCGCTACAAGATCGGCAGTTTTGCTGCTAATTTTGCCAGCAGTTTTGTTGCTAGTTTCGCTAGCATCTTCGTTGCAGTTTCGCTACCCGTTTTCTCTGGCATCTTCGCTTTCAGTTTCCCCCAACTTTTGTTCAATAACCATGTCTGTGAAAGTACCTGCGAAACTATAGTTTCGCAGGAAGACCCATAGTTTCTCTAGACGAATATATAATTTCGCTGGATGAACACCTAGTTTTGCAGAATAGGCTGAAAATTACAAACCAACTCATTTTTGACCCAAAACTTTAATATTTTACATCCAAAACCTTGGTTTATCACCCAATAAGCTATATGTAAGCTTCTTACATGTTTTCTTACACAAAAATGTGACTTTTGTGAGAATCTTTCCCACTTTCAAAAACCCACCCTAGAATCCGGGTTTACATTAAAAGGAACGATTAAATGATGTTTCTTACGTGGATTCTTGGTCTTTTCTTGTTGTTTGGATGTCCAGGAACACCGATCTTCAATCCTGAGATCAACCGAGCCTTGAATCTTCAATTCTCTCTACTTTCTTTATCTACTCTCTCTCTCTCTAGAACTAGAGTGTTGAGTTGCAAATGAGAGCTGCTCAAGTTGATCCGTTTATATATATCGGGCGTTCCCGGGACCTTAAACTCGTCAAACTCATAACCCGAAGAGTTAACTCGGTATATAACCCATATCCATCTTATTTTCATTAAATGGTCTCATCTAAGCCCATTATTATTATTTGGCTCACTTAGACATTATCCCGAGCATTACATCACTAGTAAAAAGGCAATATGCCTTATGACTCTACATTGATTTTGTTGTTATCTAGATCATGTATCCAGCTGGCCTTCAAAATATGGCTGACTGTAGGATGTAGTATAAAGTATCTCTGGTCCTTGGTATCTTAATTTATACTTTGTAACACTTGTAAGGAAGAGAGCAATATACAACATTCTTGAAAACCAAACACTTGTGACCAAACCCCTCAAACAGTATGGGTGATTTGTGTTTCTTAGTATCATTGTAACTGGTTACTAGTTCCCCATTTGATCTGTTAAATGTTCTAAATTAATCTATCCTCATTATGTCTTGTGTTGTAAGTGATCAAAACCCTCAAACAGTCTTGCAATTGGTATCAGATCATTCTAGGATCTTGATAGTAAGATCTCACCATCTTAAGATCCCTCACACACACAAAATAATTAATATATCAAATGGCAGCTATTTTAATGCTGATATGGAAACTAGAACCATGACAAAGTCCCCACTGATCACTCTTGAAGATTTTGACACTAGGTGCCAAATAATGGAAGGTTTCATCAAGTCTCAAGACTCCAAGATGTGGGAGTCTATTGTCTCTGGACCTTACATACCAAGCACCTCTTCAACTGCTATTGGAGGTGGTATGATTCCAAAGATTATGGCTGACTACTCTGATGAAGATAGAAAGAGAGTAGAAATTGACCAGAAAGCCATGATAGCCCTTCAGACTACTCTTCCAAACTCTATTTATAGAGGTTTCAAGAAATCCAAAATAGCTAAAAAACTGTAGGATGCATTAAAACTAATGTATGAGGGTTCTACTAAAGACAAGGAGAATAAGAATGATCTTTTAAAGTAGTAGATTGAAAACTTCACCTTTAAAACAGATGGAACCATATTTTAACAATACTTCAGGTATGTTAATATTGTGAACACTCTAGTGGATGTTAGAGTGACTCTTGAAAGTAGGGATATTGTAAGCAAGTTCATGTCTTCTCTTCCTAGGCAATGGACACATTATTGTGTTGTTATCAAGAGAACTGCGAACCTTAAGACTCTCACTTTGACTAAGTTTTATGGTAATTTAAGTGGATACCAGATGGAGATGAACATTCAAGGTTCATCTGGTAACTCCAGCAATCAAGTGAGTTTAGCCCTGCATGTGACTGAAAGGGATAACATACAACCACAACATCATCTTATATGCTACCCTAAAAACTCACAAAAAGGGTCCTTTCATCACCTTCCCAAAGACACCAAGAGAAAGCTACACTTAAGGATGCCCATTCCAAAAGATAAGTTCTTCACATGCCTTTATGTCTTCTAATGAAAGCTCAGGAAACTTTCTATTCACCCTTGAAGACCTGGACTACATCCATCAAAATGAACTAGAGTACATGGAAATAGTCTAGCAGATGGCTCTACGCAGAAGGCTCTACTCACTCACAAAGCCAAGAAGTTCTACAAGAGGTCAGGAAGGAAGTTATCCAGCAATACAACTAGCGAAAAGTTTGGGCTGGATAAAAGCAAAGTCAAGTGTTATAACTGTAATCAAATGGGTCACTTTGCTAGGGATTGCAAGGCACCAAGGACAAATGGTGGCCAAGCAGAAACCAGAACAAACTACATTGAGAAAGCCAGCCAGAATGAGAAGCCAAAGCAGTAAGTTGCATTTGGTATTGAAGAAGGAGGCTTTGACTGGAGTTTTCAGGTGGAAGATGCATCTCCAAACCAAGCACTAATGGCTGACCATGATGAAGCAAAGGTGTTGGAACATCTCTTTACACCTGAATGTATTGCTAAAGTTAATGGATATAGGTCCTACAACTTATAGATGAGATCTAATATTGAGTCCTTAAATATCTTAAAATCTAATTTCAAAATATCTGAAAATAACTAGAAGTTAAAAAAAGAGGACTCATATCAACTACAGGACTCATATCAAAGATCTCATAACCAAGTTGACTAAATGCCAGGCTGAGCTTGTGATCAACAAAGCTAGGGTAGAAAAATTGTTTCTTGAAGAAAAGTCCTTCAAGAACATTATAACCTTAATATTGGATGCAAAAGTTTGTTACCAAGACAAGCAAAGACTAGGATCTAGTGAGATAGCTCCTCCACACACAATCTTGTATATAAGAACTCCTATGTATGGAACTTATGAAGATGAGCTTCCTCTCATAGACCCCTTGACTAAAGAGGATGCAGAAATGATAGTGGAGACTTCCTCTAAGAAGAGTGAAGAAGAGGATTCTAAGAAGGGTCACTATCTATTTGAGGAGAGTAAGAAGCCTATGATGACCAAGTCTATGATAAATAACTTGATCAGTAAGAGGAAGAGAAAAGCAAAGAAGGCTCAGGAGATTAAGGCCACTTTTGACTCTAAGCAGAAACAAGTCTTTATCTCTGTAGGGTTTGAAGTGGTTAAGACTAGAGACATCAACTTGAACTCTAGTACCAAGAGTTTTGGTTGATGTCCAAATCATCCTAGAATCAAGAAGAAGGCTAGTCAGTTATGTACCACTGCTTCAAAGCCTAAACCATCCAGTTCCAAGGGCAGTTCTCACCCTAAAAGAACTATCCCAACATCTGCAAATATGATGGTGGAGAGGGAATGTGATCAAGTTCAACCTTGTTCTCAAAAGTAGGCTCTTAGAAAGAAGAAAATGAACCGTGTTATGTGTGAGTGTACTTCACATCTTGCTAAGGATTTTTTCTACAATCCAAGAAGCACTGTCCATATGAACAAAGAAAAGACTTCTAAGAGTTCCAAGAAGAAAATAACTTCCAAAGGAAAAACTGTTTCCTTCGGAAGCTTCAAAACGAAGATGAAGGCAAGTGGAAAATTGCCTTCGGAAGATTGGTCTCGGAAGAAGGGAATACTTCCAAAGTACTAAAGCATGCTACAGTGATAGCAAGATCTTACGAAGGACTAGTCATCAAAACTTCCGAAGTCAGTAAAACTTTCAAAGTATTGAAGGTCAAGTCTAAACTTCCAAAGGTGGTGTGGAAGTTCAAGAAAGACCAAGTGACTGAAAGTTCTCCATCAACAACTTCAAAAGATTCTCAAAATATGACTACATGATCAATACTTTTTCATTACCTACAACTTCTTTTGATAAACCCAAGATAAGCAAGGCTTGGGTTGCCATATGTAACTAATCATCTCTTTTATGCAGGAACAATTCAAAACAAACAAGAATGTCTAGATCATTTATATTGTTTGTTGTAGGCACATGATAGACAATAGGTCACTACTTTAAAACTTTGAAAGAATTGATGGAGGGCTAGTTGCTTTTGGAGGAGAGAAGGGTAGTTAAATATCTAGTAGGGGCAAGGTCACAAATGGTACATTGAGAAGGTAAACTTTGTCAAGGAGCTTGGATACAATCTTTTGAGTGTATCTCAATTTTGTGATCAGAGTCATAACATGCTCTTCACTAAGCATGAGTGTATTGTTCTCAAGCCTAGGGTGGTCATTCTTCATTAACATATTTTGCTTAGTGCCCCCAGGAAAAGGAATATGTACAAGATGGATTTGCAAGAAACATCTCCCTTAGGAGAGGTTTCGTGTTTTTGGTCTAAAGAAAATAGTGATGAGTCTTTTCTCTAGCATAAAAGAATGTTACATGTAAACTTTAAGAACATGAATAAGCTAATTAAGAATGATTTGGTAGCTGGAATGCCAAAGAAATAGTTTACAAGTGATAATCATTGTGTTGTATGCCTGAAATGGAAGCAACACAAGATATCTCACAAGCCAAAGGAAAGAAACTCCATCACTACTCCCTTACACTTGTTACATATGGACCTCTTTGGCTCCATCAGTGTCATTAGTCTAGGAAGGACATCTTACTGCTTAGTGATCACAAATGACTTCACAAGTGTAGAGAATTATGAAGGCTGAAGCAACCAAAGTCCTTCAGCGAACTTCAGCTGTTGTGACAACCACTGTTGTCTTCAGCTGTTGTTTTCGGACTTAGTCTTCAGCTGTTTTCTTCAGCTGATTGTCTTCAGCTGTTTTCTTCAGCTGATTGTCTTCATCTGTTTTCTTCAGCTGATTGTCTTCAGCTGTTTTCTTCAGCTGTTGGCTTCAGCTGTTGTCTACAGCTGTTGTCTTCAGACTTAGTCTTCAGCTGTTGTCTTCAGCTGTTGGCTTCAGCTATTGTCTTCAGCTGTTGTCTTCAGACTTGGTCTTCAGCTGTTGTCTTCAGCTATTGTCTTCAGACTTAGTCTTCAGCTGTTGTCTTCAGACTTAGTCTTCAGCTGTTGTCTTCAGATTTAGTCTTCAGTTGTTGTCTTCAAACTTTATCTTCAGACTGTCCAAATGTAGAGAATTATGAAGAGGCTGAAGCAGCCAAACACCCAAAGTCCATTCTGCATGCATGCACATGAGTACTGAAGTAGAAGCTTCGGAAGTTCTCACACCAGCAATAAGAAATACTCAAAGTGTGAAATCTTCCGAAGCCAAGACCAACATCTTCCTAAGTTAAACATGAAGTCTTCCGAAGCTTCAGAGACAAAGTCTTCTGAAGCCTCAACCTATGAAGACAGATTTCTTCCGAAGACTTTTACAACATGCTTTATCTGATGTACTTTTCCTTAAAACTGGACCCCTTTCCGCTGACACTCTGATAAAG
>BJCM01192057.1:0-13848 GCA_018326385.1 Flaveria bidentis
TCCCGGTAATGGGACCTAAGGATTGGATTGGTTGTAACATATACCGTATGCGTTGTGTGGATCTTGCTACGCTATGTGGAGCTTTCTTTTACGCTATGAGATGCCTTCCTCGCGGTCATTAGTTCCTGTGTGGGACCGATGGCTAGGGTTGGCCGTAGCTACTTAAAACTTGTAAAACCGCTTACATGATTTTCATAATTGCGGAACCCTTATAAACTTACATTTTGTATTATTAAACTTATTCACTATTTAAAACCTGCGAAGCTCACCAACAATTTTGTTGACCGTTTTGAGCATGTCTTTTCAGGTAATCATGATAGCTGATGATCTAGGAGTGCTACCTTGTAGAGGAGACCCTAGGATGAATTTTGAGACTAAACATTTTGTACAAACTTATGTTTGTAATTATTGTAGTAGTCTGATTTATACTTTGCATGTTTGACACTTGTTCCCGGGTTGTGGGAAATTAAACAATGTCATGTTAATTGATTATGTGATCATTATGTGTTGCTTATGGCTATGCTGTCGTGAATATTGACTAACGCGACACAAGTCTCCATTTGTGTTCGGGTGACGTCATGACACGCTTGTCATCATACTTATATTGCTACTCTAACGTATACCATGTGTTATGACGATCCCGTCTCGTTACATCCTCGTGTTTCCGCTTTAGCGGGGGTGTGAAAATTACATTAGTGGGCCGACGATTGAGAACGAGGAAGAGGTGGTTGACCTCACCCCTGTAGGAACCTGATTGAGAGGTTCGAGTCTGGCTGACGACTCGTAAATAAATCAAGCGCTTCCGGGAGGCAACCAGAGGGTTTGTTTTTATTTATTTTTTATATATTTTATTGTTACTTTTCATTTTTAATTCTTCGTACCAGATGCTGCTGTCTTTGTCTTTGTTGTCAGGTTATTGCTCGGAGCTGAATGATCATTTTCTTGAGGTCCTTAATCAAGTTAAAGTGTGAGGATGACACGTATATCTTAAGTGGACCTTCTGTCATTACACGCTACATATAAGGGGAGTTTCAGTTTTTCTATTTCTTGCACTTTTATTACCTTAATTGCTTATATCTATTTGCTAGAACATTAGGGACAATGTTCAATTTAAGTGTGGGGATGGGGTTTGTTGGCAAAACTGAAACATTCTTCATGTTGGTTTGATAATATTGTAAAATTTTGATAAATCCCTGAATTTCAAAAAAAAAGAATTAAAAAAATATAATTTAAAAAAAGGGCACTAAGTACAACTCATCCACTCATATAAACACGACTTGCACGAATCATGATGTGATGTCAATTAGCACTAACTAATTACCTAGAGCATGATTAACTTTTGAAGTCACATGATTAAGTTAACTTAACAAGCGTTTTTTAAAAAATGGCATAGACGTCTAATTAAGTGAGGTAAATTGAGAGATGGTAAACGTGTAATTGTCCATAACTTGTACCCTAATTACCTCCGTTTTCATGTGAGATTGAGCCTTTATTTCTTGATTATTTGCATCTCACATGCATTTCATTGTTGAGCGTTTATATCACATGTACATGCATTTTAGAACTTGTATAGGTTATACGCGTCGAGACCATGAACGTTACACTTGCACAGAAATGATTAGGATTCAGCTTTGTTTTTAGCGTGTGACTACCCTACCCCCGAAATTATCCACTAGTAGCTACTTTGAGCCATTTATTTACCATTTTCTTTTGTTTTTACCCATGTTTGTCTAGCCTTTATCTATTTAAGCCTTTTTGTGTTCACCTGGGTGTTTTAGAAAATCCGGCTAGGTTAGTGTTTAAATAGTGTGATTCAATTGTTATGTTCGATTAGTTAAAAGAAAAAAAAAAGATAAAAAAATGGAAATAAATGAAAAAAAGTGAAAAAAATATGTCTATTAGTAGTTAGTTTGTTAAAGGACTCAAATTTGGTCCTTTGTTTTATTTATCATTTATATATTATGTTCATGTTTAGCCTAGCGTAGTCGGATTTCTCTAACACGTTAGCTTTGTTTTTCCCTTGTTTTTTTCCTACCCATCACCTTAGCCACGTTACAACCCATGTTAAGACCTACTTGATTTGTGCAAAGTTCAATTGTTAGTTGGTGTAGATGTGATGCCTTTACAAGCTTATAACAATATCATGTCGTGATGATATCGAGAGTAGCACATATATAAGCTAGTACTTCTCTTACTAGTCCAGTAAATAAACCGAGAGGAGAGAACATTGTGAGAAGTTGTGAACTATTATGTGTTTAAATTCTTTTAATAAACTAAATTTAGTTAGAACGTTTATTTTATTTAAAAAAATCAGTCAAATTCGCTTGTTAAGTTGTAATTCTATTGATTGTGACTAGATAGTTGATTGTGTTTTTAGGGAAAACGGGTTGTACTAATTTGGTTTTACAAGTATTTTTTCAAACTTTTTGATGTTAGACATGTCATGTGATGAGTTTGCTTAGGGACAAGCAAAATTTATGTGTAGGGATATTTGATGTGGCCCAAATAATACATAAATTATATAAATGTCTCATACGCTTTTTGAATAGTTTTTATCACTTATTATTATATATTACGTCTAATTGATTTGTATTTAGATTTTATAGGTTTTAAGAGGCCAAGAGAGAAATTATATATATAAACTAAATTTAAGATTGATAGCAAAACTTTAACCTGAATGATATTACAACTAGAATTTTTTATGTTAAACCTTTTAAACAAAATTATATGATTTAATAAAATTGAACTAAAATGTTAGAATTATTAAAATTTTAATATTATGAATCATAAACTGGGTTATAATCAAACTAGCAATAATTAATTCATTTATAAGAGGTCACATGTAGATCTTTAAGTCTTTGTATTTTATATAATTGAGAGCTAAATTTCAAAACATGCCAGATTAACATGCATATTCATGTATTACAAATTCAGATATATTATTAAATGGGCTAAAGGCCCAACATGAAGTTTGAGGAGTGCAAGGTTCAACACACACAAAAGAAAAATAAATAAATAAAGAGACCTACAAGAGGTGACGAAAGGAAAGGGAGGCGGACGACGGCGGATAAAAAAAGAGAAAACAACATTAAAGAAAACATAAAAAGGGTTTTGATTCTTGGTTTTCAACTTCGATTTTTGAGTACGAGTAAAGAGCAATTTTAAAGCGGAGAACAAGATTGAAGACACAGGATTGATTCAAGCATAGAAGACGAGCCGGTTTTAAATTCGTTCTTGATTATTTTCTTTGTTTCGTCAATTCATTGGTTTATGTTTCTAAAATTTAAAACTTTATTATTGATTTTTATGTTTAAACATTATGAGTAGCTAATTTTTTAGTACTACCTAGGTTGGGTTGAAAACTTTTTATGTTTTGACTAATTATTTGGTTTTGACTTCGTATATTTGTTTATTAATCTTAGAACTTGATTATTGTCTCAATTAAATATGAACCCGTATATTGGTTTATACTTAAATTTTATTGCCATACTCGTGTATGTTTATCTAGATTGATTGTGTGACATCTAGATTAGGTTTGCACGTTAAAATTAATTACTTTGTGTTTTTTAATTTTAAACTTTGATTAGAGATAATCTTAGGAGAATTGGTTGTGATTTGATAGTATTTTTCAATGTGCTACCTTATCTAAAACCTAAGGGTAATAGATAGTGCTTAAAACCTCTTACCCGTTGTTTGTTAGGTTTAGGTTTCGCGAGAGCGTGTTTTGCCTTTCATTCGTGGTGTTAGTGTTTTAGGGTATTTAATTAGATTTAATTAAGTTGTCCTTTATCTTAGGGTTAGAAAATATAATCTTAAAGATAACATGGTAGAAAACCTAGGGGAGATCTTCCCTTAGACATTTTAATAAACCTATCTAGTGCCTTACACGTGTCTTTGGTTTTCTTAGGGAGTAGCAACATACCTAGTTAACCCTAGATCCGTATTTTTAGAGATAGCCATACGAGTCATTATCTTTAAGTCATTACATGTTAGTTGGATCCCTACATAGGTAGTTATTTCACATATTTGATCGTATTCAAGTTTCAAAGTTTGAATTCTTATTTGATTATTTCTTTCGTCGTGTTTCCAATAATTAATTTTAGTTGAATTGTTTGTTTTGTTTATTAATATTAATTACATAAAATATTAAGATTAGTTAGGTTAGAAGTCGAAAAAGGTTTATTATCGATGGCCGCCATTAGTGTCCACGGATTCGATATCCGGACTTACCTAAACTTTACTATATCACGACCGGTACACTTGTCGTTTGTGAAGTTTAGTTGGGAATTTCCAATTTTTAAAACTAATTTGTGAAAAACAATTTTAATATAAAATAATATATATTTTCACACATCAAGTTTTTGGCGCCGTTGCTGGGGACACTATTTTGGCGATTTTGAGAACGACCCGAGTCAGGGATCTAATCATTTGTTTTCTAGTTTAGAGTTTATTTTATTTTTATTTATTTTATTTTATTTTATATAGTTTAATTTCCTCTTATTTGTTTAACTGTTCCTTTAGTTAGTATTCTTTTTATTTTTTTGTTTACTTTTAATTGTTCGTGCTTTAATTAATTAGGTAAATTTCTTTTTCCTTTCCCTTTTTTTATTTTCTATTAGTTTATGCGCCACACCCGTTCTGCCGGACCACCAGAGTTTCAGCCACTTGACGATCCAGAGCGTGCATTTGATCGACAGAATGAGTCTGACACGGAGCTTGAGACCGAAGAAGATTCCTACGATAGCGAATCCACTCACGCCACAGAATCTTCAATGGCCAACGAACAACCACCAGCGAGGAGAGTGATTGCCGACTATGCCAAGCCCACTGCTGCTGGATCTAGGTCTAGTATTGCACATCCACCAATCACTGCCAACAATTGGCAAATCCCACCCCAAATCATTTCCATGGTCACTAATACTGTTCAGTTCCACGGGTTGCCTACTGAAGACCCTAACTCTCATCTTGCTCGCTTCGCGAGGATTTGTGACACCTTTCAAGTGAATGGTGTTTCTGAGGATGCATGTAAGTTGCGCCTCTTCCCATTCTCTCTTACTGACCGCGCCCACAGCTGGCTTGAGTCCCAGCCCATAGGATCCATCACTACTTGGGCTAATATGCAAGACAAGTTCTTGTACAAGTACTTTACCCCGTCAAAGACTGCTCGTCTGAGGAGCATGATACATTCATGTCAGCAGAAGTCGGGAGAGACTTTCTACGAGACTTGGGAGCGTTTTAAGGAGCTAGTACACTAAGTGTCCACATCATGGTTTGGAGGATTGGGCGTTGATTGAGAAGTTTTACAATGGAGTTACTCATGCGATGAGGAACATGCTGGATACTACTGCCGGTGGTAATCTGATGACTACCAAGACTGTTGAGGAGTGTAACACGATGTTCGAGGACCTGGCTATGAGTAGTTATGAGTATCCTGATTCTAGAGCCCCGGTTACTGCTCAGCGAGGAGTGCACCAAGTTGATTCTAGCACTGCTTTAGCCGCCCAGCTTGAGGCATTAGCTAAGATGGTAGCAGACCTGCAGAAGAAGAAGGAGCAGGCCTGTGAGATCTGTCGGGGTGGTCATGATACGATTGATTGTCCTATTTCTGCTGATAGTTTTCAGGAACAGGTTGACTTTGTCAGCAATCCTAACCGGATGCAAGGAAATTCCTTCGGTAATTCCTATAATCCTGGTTGGAGGAATCAGTAGAACTGGAGGAGTGAAAACCCACCGGGTTTTCAACCGCGTACTCAGAGTTTATTTTAGAATCAGAGTTCGAGTAGTGGTCTAACTTGTGGTATAGGTCATGGGGAGAAAAAGCCCAATCTTGAAGAGATGATGATGCAGCAGTCACAGATGTTGACTCAGTTCATGGCGAGGGATGACACCAGGTATAAGGAAGCACAGGCTAGAGATTAAGCATATCAGGTTAGGTTCCAGGAGAATGAGGCCATGATCAAGAACCAACGTGCATTATTGCAGAATATAGAAAGGACTGTGGGTCACTTATCAGATATGTTTCAGGAAAGGCAACCTAAAGGCCTACCTAGTAATGTAGTGAAGAATCCAAATGCGCATGTGAAAGTTGTAACAACAAGAAGTGGTAAGTCATATGGTGTGGTTGAGCCTCTTGAAGTGATTCAAGAGGAGGTTGATGAGGAGATAGAGATGGAGGCTCCTGTTGGCAAGGTGCAACAGAGGCTGCGCCCAGTAAGTACAGCACAGCCAGAGGAGTCCGTAGAGAAGGTTGCTGAGAAGAAGAAAGAGAAGGAGCCATTAGTCCATTTTGATAGACTTCCATACCCAAGATGATTGGCTTAGCATCAGTCTGAGGAGCAGTACGGGAAGTTCCTTGAGATGTTTAAGCAACTCAAGGTGAACTTACCTTTTGTAGAGGCATTACAGCACATGCCTAAGTATGCTAAGTTTTTGAAGGATCTGCTCACGAATAAGAAGAAATTGGAGAAAATCTTAACAGTGACATTAAGTGAGGAGTGTTCAGCTGCTGTTCAGAACAAACTACCACAGAAGATGACTGATCCGGGTAGTTTTACTATTCCATGTATCATAGGTGGTTTATCTGTGAGCAATGCATTGGCAGATCTAGGGGCTAGCATCAATTTGATGCCATATTTTGTGTTCGCTAAGCTAGACCTAGGTGAGCCAACACCGACACGCATGAGCATTTAGTTGGCGGATAGGTCGGTGAAGTATCCACGAGGGATTGTAGAGAACATGCTCGTTAAGGTGGATAAGTTTGTTTTTCCTGTTGATTTCGTGATCTTAGATATGGATGAGGACGAGAAGGTCCAATTGATTTTAGGATGACCTTTCCTGGCTACTGCGAGGGCATTAATCGATGTCCTTAACGGCAAGCTAACCTTACGAGTTGTAGATGAAACGGTTACATTCGACGTGAACAAATCCATAAAGAACACACACGATCAGGATGACACCTTATACTTCATAGATACCATTTGGACACAGGTGACTACGAGTTTTCGAGAGTTTATCAGATCTGATCATACAGACTCACAGATCCTGATTAGGGAGAACCAAGAAGTCGAGTTGACCGCTTTTGCCTTTGAGCATGACTCGGTAGATCATGAGAGTCGGCCTCTCAAGGAAGCTAACGTGTGTGAGGTGATTATGAGAGAGGAACCGATAGAGAAGCCGTCGGTTGAGACTCCCCCATCGTTAGAGCTTAAGGAATTGCCATCTCACCTATAGTATGCATTTCTGGATGAGGTATCTCAGTTACCTGTCATCATTTCTGCTGGATTGACAAAGGAGGAGAAAAGGAGACTAGTGGATGTGCTAAAGGCACATAAGCAGGCTATTGCGTGGAATCTTATGGATATTAAGGGTATCAACCCTTCATTTTGCATGCATAAGATACTCATGGAGGATGAGTATAAGCCTGTTAGACAGAGTCAGAGAAGATTAAATCCTAACATGCAGGAGGTAGTTAAGAAAGAAGTGACTAAATTGTTAGATGCATGATTAATCTACCCTATCTCTGATTTGAAGTGGGTGAGTCCCATGCAGGTTGTTCCCAAGAAAGGGGGGATGACAGTGGTGACTAATGAGAAGAACGAGTTGATTTCGACGAGGACAGTCATCGGGTGGCGAGTTTGCATTGACTATCGCAAACTGAATGATGCCACGAGGAAGGACCATTTTCCGCTTCCCTTTATCAATCAGATGTTAGAGCGTTTGTCAGGGCAACAGTTTTACTGTTTCCTTGATGGCTTTTCAGGTTATTTCCAGATACTTATCGCTTCAGAGGATCAGAAAAAGACGACCTTTACATGCCCGTATGGCACCTTTGCGTATCGCCGCATGCCGTTTGGGTTATGTAACACTCCAGCTACTTTTCAGCGGTGTATGGTAGCTATATTCCAGGACATGATCGAGGACTCCATGGAGGTTTTCATGGATGACTTTTCTGTGTTCGGGAGTTCGTTCGATTCATGTTTGGAGCGATTGGAGAGGATGTTGGCTTGATGTGAGGAGACCAACCTTATGCTAAACTGGGAGAGATGCCACTTCATGGTGAAGGAGGGTATTGTTTTAGGGCACAAGATTTCACACGCGGGGCTTGAGGTTGATAAGGCGAAGATTGAGACTATCAGCAAGCTTCCGCTACCTACATCAGTGAAATTTATTAGGAGTTTCTTAGGCCATGCTGGTTTTTATCAACGTTTCATTAGAGATTTCTCTAAGATTGCGAGGCCGATGACGCAACTTCTAGAGAAAGATGTGCCATTTGTGTTTTCTGAAGAGTGTAAAGGTGCTTTTGAGCTTCTAAAGGAGAAGTTGGTGAATGCTCTGATTATGGTCCCCTCAGATTGGAGTTTACCTTTTGAATTGATGTGCGACGCGAGTGACTATGCGATAGGAGTGCTCTTAGGTCAGCGTAAGGACAAACACTTCCACCCGATTTATTACGCGAGTAAGACGCTCACTGATGCGCGGGAGCATTACACCACGACGGAGAAGGAGTTGTTGGCAGTAGTCTTTGCATTCGATAAGTTTAGATCTTACCACATCCTTTCTAAGACTATTGTTTACACAGATCATGCGGCGCTTAAGTATTTTTTTTAGTAAGCAGAACACCAAGCCACGATTGATACGATGGATTTTACTGCTTCAGGAGTTTGACAGTGAGATTAGGGATAAGAAAGGAGCAAAGAATGTTGCAGCTGATCATTTGTCACATTTAGAGGACTCTAGGCATGAGGAGATTAAGGAATACATGATTGATGATAACTTTTCTCATGAGACACTTATGTTGATGAAAGCAAGGGTTTTCCATGGTTTGTAGATCTGGTTAATTACTTAGCGACGGGGGTTCTGATGAGAGGCATGACACCTCAGCAAAAGAAGAAATTATTTGCAGATGTTAAGCATTACATTTGGGACGACCCCTACCTCTTCCGCATTGGAGCAGATCAGATTGTACATAGGTGCGTACACGGTGATAAGGCAAGGATGATTTTAGGGCATTGCCACTCAGGACCAATAGGTGGCCACTATGGAGCAAGTTTGACAGTGAAAAAGGTATTCGACGCTGGATTTTATTGACCGACGATCTTTAAGGACGCGCATGAGTTTGTGAGGAGTTGTGACGCGTGTCAGAGAGTAGGAAATATCTCATCCCGAAATGAGATGCCACAGACTGCTATTCAGGCATGTGAGATTTTTGATTTGTGGGGCAACAATTTCATGGGCCCGTTTCCGCCATCTCGCGGGAACAAGTACATCCTAGTAGCCGAAGACTATGTTTCCAAATGGGTGGAGGCTGAAGCCTTGCTCACGAACGATGCTAGGGTTGTAGTGAGATTCATTAAAAAGTTGTTTTCCCGCTTTGGTACCCCCAAAGCCCTAATTAGTGATCAAGGGACCCACTTCTGCAATGCGCAGATGGAGAAAGCCTTGCAACGCTATGGGGTCACCCATCGACTAGCAACAGCTTATCATCCACAAACTAGTGGGCAAGTTGAGGTAACTAATCGGAGTATTAAGCGGATTCTGGAGAAAACATTGGATCAAATCGAAAAGATTGGTCTGACAAGTTAGATGACGCACTTTGGGCTTTCCGCATGTCATATAAGACACCGACCGGTTCTACACCGTTTCGGATGATTTATGGGAAAGTGTGTCATCTACCGGTGGAGTTAGAGCATCGTGCATATTGGGCATTAAGGACAGTTAATTTAGATATGTCCGTGGCTGGAGCGAATCGATTTCACCAGTTGCACGAGTTAAAGGAATTGAGAGATCATGCGTACGCACATTCGAGTCGATACAAGGAACGTACGAAAGAATTACACGATCGCCACCTAAAAGGTAATAAAGAATTCAAGTGTGGGAATCGAGTGTTGCTATACAATTTGCGATTGAAATTGTTTCCCAGAAAATTAAAATCCTGATGGTCGGGACCATACACTATGCGCGAGGTATTTCCATACGGAACAATTGAAATCGAGGAAAAGGACGAAGAGAAGTTTAAGGTAAATGGCCATCGTTTGAAGCATTACATTAGTGGGCTAGTGATTGAGAATGAGGAAGAAATAGTTAATTTCGCCTCTGTTGGAACCTGATTGAGAGGTTCGAGTCTAGCTGACGACTCGTAAATAAACCAAACTCTTTCGAGAGGCAACCCGAGGGTTTGTTTTTATTCTTTTTACATTTTATTTTTACTTTTTATTTTTTATTCTTCGTACCGGATGCTTCAGTGTTTGTCTTTGATTTCAGGTTATGGCTCGGAGCTGAATTATCATTTGCTTGAGGTCCTTAATCAAGTTAAAGTGTGAGGATGACACGTATATCTTCAGTGGACCTTTTGTCATTACATGCTACATATAAGGGGAGTTTCAGTTTTTCCATTTCTTGCACTTTTATTAACTTAATTGCTTATATCTATTTGCTAGAACATTAGGGATAATGTTCAATTTAAGTGTGGGGATGGGGTTAGTTGGCAAAACTGAAACATTCTTCATGTTGGTTTGATAATATTGTAAAATTTTGATAAATCCCTGAATTTCAAAAAAAGAATTAAAAAAATATAATTTTCAAAAAAAGGCACTAAGTACAACTCATCCACTCATATAAACACGACTTGCACGAATCATGATGTGATGTCAATTAGCGCTAACTAATTACCTAGAGCATGATTAACTTTTGAAGTCACATGATTAAGTCAACTTAACAAGTGTTTTTTTAAAAAATAACATAGACGTCTAATTAAGTGAGGTAAATTGAGAGATGATAAACGTGTAATTGTCCACAACTTGTACCCTAATTACCTCCGTTTTCATGTGAGATTGAGCCTTTATTTCTTGATTATTTACATCTCACATGTATTTCATTGTTGAGCGTTAATATCACATGTACATGCATTTTAGAACTTGTATAGGTTATACGCGTCGAGACCATGAACGTTGCACTTGCACAGAAATGATAGAGGCACCTATGATTCAGCCTTGTTTTTAGCCTGTGACTAACCTACCCTCGAAATTATCCACTAGTAGCCACTTTGAGCAATTTATTTACCATTTTCTTTTGTTTTTACCCATGTTTGCCTAGCTTTTATCTATTTAAGCCTTTTTGTGTTCACCTGGGTGTTTTAGAAAATCCGGCTAGGTTAGTGTTTAAATAGTGTGATTCAATAGTTACGTTTGATTAGTTAAAAGAAAAAAAAATGAGAAAAAATGGAAAAAAATGAAAAAAAACAAAAAAAAGTGAAAAAAATATGTCGATTAGTAGTTAGTTTGTTAAAGGATTCAAGTTTGGCCCTTTGTTTTATTTATCATTTGTGTATTATGTTCATGTTTAGCCTAGCGTAGTCGGATTTCTCTAACACGTTAGCCTTGTTTTTCCCTTGTTTTTTCCTACCCGTCACCTTAGCCACGTTACAACTCATGTTAAGACCTACTTGATTTGTGCAAAGTTCAATTGTTAGTTGTGTATATGTGATGCCTTTACAAGCTTATAACAATGTCATGTCGTGATGATATCGAGAGTAACACATATATAAACTAGTACTTCTTTTACTAGTCCAGTAAATAAACCGAGAGGAAAGAACATTGTGAGAAGTTGTGGACTATTATGTGTTTAAATTCTTTTAATGAACTAAATTTAGTTAAAACGTTTATTTTATTTTAAAAAATCAATCGAATTCGCTTGTTAAGTTGTAATTCTATTCATTGTGACTAGATAATTGATTGTGTCTTTAGGGAAAACGGGTTGTACTAATTTGGTTTTACAATTATCTTTTCAAACTTTTTGATGTTAGACATGTCATGTGATGAGTTTGCTTAGGGACAAGCAAAGTTTAAGTATAGGGATATTTGATGTGGCCCAAATAATACATAAATTATATAAATGTCTCACACAGTTTTTGAATAGTTTTTGTCACTTATTATTATATATCACGTCTAATTGATTTGTATTTAGATTTTATAGGTTTTAAGAAGCCAAGAGAGAAATTATAAATATAAACTAAATTTAAGATTGATAGCAAAACTTTAACCTGAATGATATACAACTAGAATTTTTAATGTTAAACCTTTGAAACAAAATTATATGATTTAATAAATTTAAACTAAAAAGTTAGAATTATTAAAATTTTAATATTATGAATCATAAACTGGGTTATAATCAAACTAGCAATAATTAATTCATTTATAAGAGGCCACATTTAGATCTTTAAGTTTTTGTATTTTATATAATTGAGAGATAAATTTCAAAACATGCCAGATTAACATGCATATTCACGTATTACAAATTCAGATATATTATTAAATGGGCTAAAGGCCCAGCATGAAGTTTGAGGAGTGCAAGGTTCAACACACACAAAAGAAAAAAATAAATAAAGAGACCTACAAGAGGTGACGGGAGAAAAGGGAGGCGGACGACGGAAGATAAAAAAGAAAATAACATTAAAGAAAACATAAAAAAGGGTTTTAATTCTTGGCTTTCAACTTGGAGTTTTGAGTACGAGTAAAGAGCAATTTTAAGCGGTGAACAAGATTGAAGACACAGGATTGATTCAAGCATAGAAAAAAAGCCGGTTTTAAATTCGTTCTTGATTGTTTTCTTTGTTTCGTCAATTCATTCGTTTATGTTTCAAAAGTTTAAAACTTTATTATTGATTTTGATGTTTAAACATTTTGAGTAGCTAAGTTCTTAGTACTACCTAGGTTGAGTTGAAAACTATTTATGTTTTGACTAATTATTTGGTTTTGACTTCGTATATTTGTTTATTAATCTTAAAACTTGGTTATTGTCTCAATTAAATATGAACCCGTATATTGGTTTATACTTAAATGTTATTGCCATACTCATGTATGTTTTATCTAGATTGATTGTGTGACATCTAGATTAGGTTTGCACATTAAAATTGATTACTTTGTGTTTTTTAATTTTAAACTTTGATTAGAGATAATCTTAGAAGCATTGGTTGTGATTTGATAGTATTTTCCAATGTGCTACCTTATCTAAAACCTAGGGGTAATAGATAGTGCTTAAAACCTCCTACCCGTTGTTTGTTAGGTTTAGGTTTCACGAGAGCGTGTTTTGCCTTTCATTCGTGGTGTTACTGTTTTAGGGTATTTAATTAGATTTAATTAAGTTGTCCTTTATCTTAGGGTTAGAAAATATTTAGGGTATTTAATTAGATTTAATTAAGTTGTCCTTTATCTTAGGGTTAGAAAATATAATCTTAAAGATAACATGGTAGAAAACCTAGGGGCGATCTTCCATTAGACATTTTAATGAACCTATCTAGTGCCTTACACATGTCTTTGGTTTTCTTAGGGAGTAGCAACATACCTAGTTAACCCTAGATCCATAATTTTAGAGATAGCCATACGAGTCATTACCTTTAAGTCATTACATGTTAGTTGGATTCTGTCACACCCCCGCTAAAGCGGAAACACGGGGATGTAACGAGACGGGATCGTCATAACACATGGTATACGTTAGAGAAGCAATATAAGTATGATGACAAGCGTGTCATGACGTCACCCGAACACAAATGGAGACTAGTGTCGTGTTAGTCAATATTCACGACAACATAGCCATAAGCATAACACAAAGATGATCACATAATCAAATAGTAAGATATTGTTTAATTTCCCACAACCCGGGAACAAGTGTCAACATGCAGTGTAATAGTTAAGACTATCACAAATGTTTACAGCATAAGTTTATCCAAAAATGTTTAGTTTCAATGCATCCTAGGGTCTCCTCTACAAGGCAGCACTCCTAGACCTTCAGCTATCAAGATTACCTGAAAAGACATGCTCAAAATGGTCAACAAAATTGTTGGTGAGCTTCGCA
>BJCM01192058.1:0-12049 GCA_018326385.1 Flaveria bidentis
TGTAGAGATTATATGAAGAGGCTGATGCAACCCAAACACCCAAAGTCTTTCCTGCATGCTGCACAAGTATATTGAAGAAGAATGCTTCGGAAGTTTTACACATGCAACAGAAATATTCTAAGTGTAAAATCTTCCGAAGCCAAGACCAATATCTTCCGAAGCCAAAGATGAAGTCTTCCGAAGCTTCAGAGACAAAGTCTTCCGGAGCCAACACTTGAAGACAGATTTCTTCCGAAGACTTTTAACAACATGCTTTATCTGATGCATTTTTCTATAAAGCTGGACCCCTTTCCGCTGCAACTCTATAAAGTCACCAACTTACATGAGTTAGTGAAAAGGTCCATGCTTTTAGTAACTGTACATTGAGGTCTTGAGTCTGTAACTTTCTACTTCATGTACTTTATCCTTTTTGTCATATATTAAGATGTGAGCTATGGCATGTCATAGTCACAAGTCAAAAGGCAATCTGCATTTTGACTCTACAATTGATTTTGTTTTGTGTCTAGTCAATTGTATCCAGTTGGCCTTCAAAGTATGATCGGCTGTAGGATGTAGTATATGTATCTCAAGTACTTGTAACTTTCCTTTATGCTTTGTAACACTTGTAATAGAACTTGAGAAAGCAATATACTGCAATCTTGGAAACCATCTTCTTATATATCTTGTTCTATTGTTCTGTCTCTTACTTACTTGTGTTCTTTGTATCATCTATTGTGGTTAATCCAGTCTCACTGTTTAATTAAGTTAAGTAACTCTCCTCTTTGTGTTGTTGTGTTGTAAATGATCATCCTTCAACGAACCTGCACTTGATATTTTATCCGCTAATACAAAAGTTTATATTGTTTTCTGGATTTTTGGCATTAACTTAAGTTTGTAAAACTAAATAAACAAGTGATGCATCATTACTAACACATTCACATTGTAACCATTTTGTAAAACATGTACTGTAAAACAAATCGATTTGATCTGGATTGTAATTTAATTTATTATAAATAAATTCACAACTTTAACACTATATCTAACACTAACACTAACAGCATAAAAACCTTGCATAAAATTAATAAACAATTTTAATATAATAATAACATACACTTTCAATATAATAATAGTAAAACTAAGTGAAAAATTATAAATTAAAACTTACTTCCTTCTTCGTTGATTTTTTTGTAAAAATAAACTCTGCAAAAGTTGAATTTTTTATGTAAAAAAAGATTTCAAAAGTTAATTTTTTTACTTTGTTTCCCACGTGGTCCCCATCGACTTATATAAGTCACCTCGGTATAAGTGTCCTTGTGTGGGTATTCATGATCTCGGTGAGGAGGGGGTCACATTTCTTTCCTTGGGTATCATGTATCTCGCTGAGTAGGCGAGGATGGGGTTATGTCCCCTCGCATTGGGTCTATTGTACATAGATGAATCGACAAAAAGCAGGTCAAATCCCCTCGACTCGACAGCCGTGTTTCTCACCTCTTTTATCCTTGGTTCTCGTGTCCTTGTTGACTAGGTGAGGAAAGGGTCATATCATTCACCTAGGGTCTCATGTTCCTCTTTGACTACGCAAGAAGATGTCACATCCCTCGCCTCGAGTCTCATGTCCCTCTTTGGCTAGAGGAGGAGAGAGTCACATTATTCACCCCGCGTTTTGTGTACCTCGTTGACTTGGCTGGTATAGTAATAAAGACATGGGTGAGAAAATGCCATGTGGGTGAGGATCAGCTTCCCGACGTGGGCGAGGATTTATGTGTTTTACTCGACTAAAGTGAGGGTCAAGATTCTTTGGTTATTTTCGTATTTGAAAAAGTCAATGGTTGATCTGTTACTTTAATTTAGTTTAATGTTTATTTTCATAATTTTACCTAAGTATCCTTATATTTATGTATAATTGTTCATATTAAAGTTTCACTCTTGAATCTTTTGAAAGTTATGGATTTGATTTTCTAGACATGTAACAAGTAGCACAAAGAATTTATTAATTATAACTATGTACAATTCACAAAGAGGTGAATAGTTCAAATTTTTTAATGAGATTTTTGGACGGTTTGTCATATGTTAAGTTGTCACAAGTCTTAAGTTTATTTTTTTCTAATATCATGATATTTGTTACTATAGTAAAATCTTTTAGTGTGGGAGTTAACCACAAAATAGTCATTGGCATACTACTAAAGAGGGGCATCTAATAACCTATTAGCCATGGTTAAAATCTTGCAATGTGTGTTTTATTCTAAGTTTTTGGCTTTTTTACATGCTTTTTTAATTTTTAATTTTTTTTTTGTTATTTTTGATGCAACTTGTTAAGTTGTTTGTTTTTTCAGTGTTTTTCATTTTTATAAGGCGTTTTTGTTTTAGCATGCAAGAAAGTTTTATTTTTCGTTAATTGTTTTACGTTACAACTTTTAACAATTTCATTTTGTTTTTCTTTAACCTTTATGTTACCACTTTTTAAGATTGTTTTTAATTTTCTTTAACTTTTGCTCTAATTTTTCCTATTATAAAAGTAGCATATGCTTTTATCTACCTAGAAAGAATAGTATGCTCTGTTTTTATGTAGGAAAAAATATCCTTTGTTTCTTTTTTCATGCTAAAAAAATCATCTGCTCTATTTCTCCTTTTTAAAAATAATCATTTGCTCTTTCTAAGACTTTATACTCAACAAAATATTCTCAACAAGAAATTGTTCATTAGTGATGGTGATGGTGATGGCGTGTAAGGTGGTGAATGAAGGACGTGAGAGGGGGTGCAAATGCGTATTTAATATATGGTGTTTAGGTGGTGATGTTATAAGCAATGTACTACGTTTAGTAGTTTTGACGTTTAGCATTGTTTATTAGCCCACATTTGGCAGTCGACAAAAAAAAATTATGTGCAATTATAAAGGTTCACATATGATATTGTGAGGTGGTTTAAGATACAATGATCCTAATCGAGTTATTGTATCATCGGAGGATCATAACCAAGTTTGTATCTTAAGCTAAGTTAAATATGCATCATGTAATAGTACTCACATAATAATTGCAATAAGGAATCACTAAATTTGTAATAATGTTACACATAGGAATACGAGTGTATCAAAAGCATTGTTGCATTAAACGCACCAAAATAAACAATGGCATGCATTGATTAATGCCATGCAATGTATAAGACCAAGTAAACTCCATTGCTAAAAGATGAATATCATGAGCAGCTCGTATTATTAAGAAATAGCTTAGAGCATCCAACTACTTGAAGGCAAACTGATATATATCATCGTGTAATCAAATAAGGAAAAATTTTCAAGGAGCTCTCGATGATGATAATGGCATCTACATTGACGAGGATGTAAAACATGATAGTGTACCTACAATAAACAAAAAAGAGCTATCCTAGTTACACTATAAAAACCTAATAGTTAAATACAAAAAAATGTACCTTTTTATACGAGGTGGTTAAGTAGTTACAACTATTAAATATAAGTTATGAATAGTATGTCCCATAAACATGGCAAATATGCTACAATGTAACTATAATGAAAATTGAAATACTAGTGAAATCAAACAAAAAACAACAAATTTTAAACTTCTTTGATATGCCCCCACATGCGAAATGCTCACAATGGACATTCTGAATAGTGAAGACACATGTGAATGATAGCTCCTTGGTCAACATATAAACAATCTAGCTATGATAAAATCATATATTGAACAAAGTTTGGGCCAACTTATAGATGTTTAGTGTGCTCTTGAAAGACTAGATTGACTACTAAGTAGTTTAATATCATCACACCATAGAGTACGTAGATAAGGATGTTCTAGCCATTCAAGTTAGTTTTTACTCACTAATTCAAAGAAATTTGGGTTTGCTTTTATCGTTCCTTAAACGCCATCAATTGGGACCAATATGTATGGTATCTGCAAATACACACGTTCAGACATTAGTGGTAGATACAATCTTTCTCATGTGAAGGTGAGCCTTTACCAAGGATATGTGTTGACTTTGTTTCCTTATATTAATAGTCTTGGATGAGTTGTCAAAGTTGATGGTCATCTCATTATATATGCTTTTTGCAGATAATATTATGTTGTTTGCAAGGAGTAAGCAAGATCTAATGAGCAGCTAGAAAGTACACTTAGATAATCCAAGATAAATGTTAGTGGCCAACAACCTTAGAGTGTAGAGGCTTACATATATTTCAGTCTAAAACCTAGTATGTTTATTGTAACTTCTATAGTGCTAACGATGACAAGGACATTATAATAACTAGTGAAGGGAAAATTATATTACAAAACAACAAAATTCAAGTATTTAGGATTGTTTGAATGACAATATCATTAATAGTGATTTATATCAAAATGTTCAGGTTTGTTGGTGCAAGTTGAGAGCAGTCACATGTGTTTTGTGTTACAAAAGATCTGTTAATAGGGTTGAAATGCGTCTAACTATGTTTTAAGAAATCAATTGTTAGGATATTAAGAAGACACAAACGTAATAGTAGAGGTGGTAGAGATGAATATCATAAGGATGGACGGACAGGGAAGAAAAGCGTGTAAACTAAAACTAACATGGGATGAGCATATTAGATAAGATATGTTAAACACGCACGTCTCGAGACCGTAATCAATGATAGGAGCTTTTGGAGGCGATAGATAAAAGCCAGAGTTCTTTATGAGTAGGTGGTAACTACTTACACATGAATAATGTTCCTTTTTATGTTCTTATTTTAAAAAAAAATACTTAACACTACTTGTACTTAAAAAAATATAAATAAAAGAAAGATAAAAAAGAATTAGCCTTTTTAAGCCGGAAGTCTTTAGAGAGAAGTTTCTATATTTATGAGATATAGTAAACCTTGCTCTCATCTCACGATCCTCAAACTCTACTTCGTAAATAGATTATTGCTAAGCATTTTTTTTGGTATATATACATGCAAGTCGTTGCAGATTTGAGACTAGACCCTTATATACTTAGTGAATTAATATATATCCCGAGCTTAACGTTAGATTAAACAAAGTTTTCATGATGATCTTGAAACACATACCATTTCCATCAAAGTCTCATTAATTATAAGGACCGAGTCTCGTTATCAAAATAAGTTTCATGTCTGCTTGTTATCATGGTCTTTTCAGATCACGTGTAAAGTGTAATTTAATTGATCTTGCCATTAGTGAGGTGTTTGTGTGGTCTCACTTCTCTTGGACTCCAAAAAGAAAAGTGTGCTTAGGTAGTGTGGCTACTTTACAATGAACTCTTGATCTCTTAATGGACAAAATAGAAAACATGGATGGTTATAAGAGGCTAGATATTGTTATGGATTCGGGTATTGAGCTACATACAAACACAAACAATATTACAAGAGCAACAAAGAGCAAAGATGAACACAAGAGTACTTAATAAAAAAACCAGTTTGTCTACTCTTCTTTGTAATGGAGTGCATGTCTATGGTCACCACCCCCACAAATCTTTGTTGGTACATAATCTTCAAATTATTTAATCCGGGCTCCGATCTTTAGGCGACGATAGGGGGAGAATTGGTAATCCCCAAACAATAAAAAAAGTCCACTTGCTTTCTAATTCAATTCAATTCAAATCAAATAATATTATTATTAATTTATCATCATTTCCTTCAATCCTCCGACGTGATCGCCGTTTCAACCTTCTCTTCATTCATCCGGGTACTTTTTATATCTTAATTCCCGTCAACATTAATCTATTTTTGCATTCATTCAAACAACTTTTTCACATGATCTTTGTCCAGAGTAAATGGGTTTTGTTGCAATTTGGATAATTTGTAAGAACATGCTTGATCATTGAAACCCTCTAATTGGTTGCAAATAATAAGTTGTCTTCTATGATATATCATTTTAGGATAATAGCAATTGGAGAAAGGTTGTCTTTTGATTATTCATATTCTAATTTTAGGATGTTTTTGGCTATGAAATTTGATGAGAATAACATGTTTATTGCGTCTAATTGGTATGAGCATATGCTTTTGCTCAGTAAATTTGATGATATTTACATGGGATGAGGAAGAGGCTGAGAGGTAAGTAAATGTGAAGAATCTTGATTGATTTTATGGGCAATACATGCCGCGGATCTTTTGCAGTAGGAATCAATCAGGGCTTCAATCAACCCCCCGAAAAGAAGTCAACTACCAAGAGATATAACAACTCCTCAAACTACTCATCCACCACTTTGAACCCTCAAAACCAAGCACCCGAAAAGATCCCCCAAAAAGATTCAAATTTCAAATCAAACTCAAATCCCATCTCACAATCTATGCATAAAGAGACCACCATGAATCGCCACAACGCGAATCAGGCTTATTATGTCCTTGGTCATAAAACTGCCAACATTCGTGATCTTTACACATTGGGTCAAAAGCTAGGACAAGGGCAATTTGGTACTACTTATTTATGCACAGAGAATTCAACTGGTATAAACTATGCCTGCAAATCTATCTCCAAGAGGAAGCTGATTTCAAAAGAGGACGTGGAGGATGTTAGAAGGGAGATTCAGATAATGCACCATTTAACCGGACACAAGAACATTGTAACGATTAAGGGTGCATATGAAGATCCTTTATATGTTCATATAGTTATGGAGCTTTGTAATGGTGGAGAATTGTTTGATAGGATTATTCAAAGAGGACAATATACTGAGAGAAAGGCTGCAGAATTGACAAAGATTATTGTTGGTGTTGTTGAGGCATGCCATTCTCTTGGAGTTATGCATAGAGATTTAAAGCCTGAAAATTTTTTGTTGGTTAACAAAGATGATGATTTCTCACTCAAGGCCATTGATTTTGGACTCTCGATTTTCTTCAAGCCAGGTGAACCAAATAGGAACAAGTGGCGTCAACAGTTAATCTTTTCATTGTTATAGAAGACGCCCTGTTGATGATTACCCTTGATTTTCTTCAATCCAGGTGAACTTAGTAGGAACAAGGAATATTAACTTGTAATGGGTTCATTGTTCAGGTCAAATTTTCACCGATGTGGTTGGAAGTCCGTATTATGTTGCACCAGAAGTGCTTTTGAAGCATTATGGGCCAGAAGCAGATGTATGGACAGCAGGGGTTATACTTTATATACTTCTAAGCGGTGTACCTCCATTTTGGGCTGGTATATATTGACACTCTTATGCTTCATGTGTATTGCATACAGTGTTGACTTTCCTGAATGTTTGTTTTACTTTTTTTTTTCTTTTATGCAGAAACGCAACAAGGGATATTTGATGCAGTTTTGAAGGCACATATAGACTTTGAATCAGACCCATGGCCCCTTATATCTGATAGTGGAAAGGATCTTATTAAGAAGATGTTATGCTCTCATCCAGCAAAGCGTTTAACTGCTCATCAAGTTCTTTGTATGTTTTGATACTTTCACAAAATTTTGTTTTTCGAGATTTTAAAATCTTCTGTTAATGAAATTTTTTTATGCAGGTCATCCATGGATATGTGAAAATGGTGTTGCTCCTGATAGAGCACTTGATCCTGCTGTTCTTTCTCGTTTGAAGCAGTTTTCTGCAATGAATAAGTTAAAGAAAATGGCTTTGCGGGTATGTGGATGTCTTCTTTCAAAAGTATACTGTTATATCTCTCTTACAAATCTCATTTTAAGTGCTTGAAAATTTCTGGATTTTTGTATTGACTGATTTAGCATTTCAACTAAACAAGATAGATATTGTTGACGTCACTGGATCAGTCACTATATTCTACCCGTTCTCTTCGTTGTATTTGATTCAGTTAAACCTGTAGTCACTTTTACATGGTATCAAAGCTAAGGCACTTTGTACAAGCGTAAGCTGCCACCACTTCCAAGAACTGAATCCAGGCCCTATTCCAGCCTTATTTTGTTCTTTCAAGAAACATCTTGGAATCTCAGATTTTTGTTTTTTTACGAAACCTGTTCCTGTCTGGCTTTTACGCTCCGGTTTCTCTACCCCTGTCCCTGTTCTAGTTTCCCAGATTCCTTCTCTTGTCCTTGTTCTGGTTTCCTGCTTCTGTTCGGGTTTCAGATTCCCAACAAATGTTCGTGTTCCGGATCCAGATCTACAGTTAAATCCTTTTTCGAGGCTTCCATCTAGAAAACCCCGCTGATCTGCTGTTGGACGCGCCTCCATGTCATGCCATGCGCCACACACCCTCCCTTTTCTGGCTTGTGAGAGCACGTGAATCGTCGATTCTCTGCTAGATATTTTTTGTATTGCCGTTAAATTTAAATCTAACACCTGCATTTGCTGCAGGCAACTGCCAACCACAGAAATCTGCCGCTGACCGTTGTTTGTAGTTGTGTTTCCTGCCCATATTTGCTGCTTCTGACTACTAGTGTGTCCATAACTGATGCAGTGACTAATCTTATGTTCTTGTATTGTTTATCGATGGATAATGGTTGAAATACCCAAGTTTAAGATGCAACATGATCACTGATGTTCGGTTAAGGAGGCGTGGCCGTATGTCTGAATCTTATTTGTGACAAGTTAGGCACAATATTGATATCATCTATGCTTCAACGTAAGGAGGGGTTTAAATATAATTATTAATATATTACTTTTAGGGTTTATTGGTATAAGCTTCTCTAGGTTTCTGGTTTATTTCTTGTATTGAGGGTTCTTTCTCCATTGTATTTGATTCAGTTAAACATACAGTCACTTTTACACATACACACACATGGTTACATGTATATATAATGTATTTTTCTTGTTGTATGGTGTCAGGTAATAGCTGAAAGCTTGTCAGAGGAAGAGATTGCCGGTTTAAAGGAAATGTTCAAGACAATGGATACAGATAACAGCGGTGCAATAACATTCGATGAACTTAAAGCTGGTTTAAAAAGGTTCGGTTCAACTTTAAAGGACACAGAGATTCGAGACCTTATGGATGCGGTACTACTAGTTTTTACTGCATGGTGTCATGTTACCGTTTTTTTATGAAATCACTCAAAGTGTACTTTAATATTTTAAATGATATAGATACCTGATCTATAATTACTTTATGGTTAAGGCTGATGTGGACAACAGTGGCACAATTGACTATGGAGAGTTTGTAGCTGCTACAATGCATCTGAACAAATTGGACCGAGAGGAGCATCTGGTTTCTGCTTTTCGGTATTTTGACAAGGATGGAAGTGGTTATATTACGGTTGATGAGCTTCAACAAGCCTGTACAGATCATAATATGACTGATTTTCTTGTGGAAGATATCATTAAAGAAGTCGATCAAGATAACGTAAGTTTATTCGGTTAAATGATGGATATTGTTCCTATTTGATGCATACAGAAAGCACATGTCACGCATTGAATTTCGACAACATGCTGTAGAGGAATAATATTATTTTTTAGTAGGGGTAGCAAAACGGGTGGTTTGGGTCAAAACGAGCAGTTTTAATGGGTGGAAACAATTGATCTCAAACAGCTTTTGTCCGAAGTTTGTAGGAACCTAATTTGTGTCTGATATGATTAAAAGAAACTTGTTATTTCAAGGAGAATATAACTTTTTGAATTAAATGATTCAGGTGTGTGTTTTTGCATTAATAATATGCATTGAATTTGTCAGTTTGACCTATTAGAGATGAATGATTCTCGTTTTCATTTCACTGAAATTATTTAAAAGGACCGATGCGACATGGGTTGTTAAGTGGGTCGTGTTTGCGGGTTGAGGGTAGATTTGATACAACATCAAAATTTGATCCGAACACTACACGAAGCCGCAAATTCATGTTGGATACATGAAGCTGAACATGACACGAGTTTCACATATTAGTGTCCTAAAATTATAAATTTAGAACATAATGCTAATATATAAACTAACTAGGCGTAAACTATAAAACATGGTCATCATTATTTTCTTTTATCTTTTAAATCTTGGCTTAAAACACCCAACTAGTTTAAGTTACTACACAAAAACGTTTTCTAAATTTCCTTTTAAAAAATTAACAGATCAACCTGTGAACCTGTCGAACACAATCCCCTTTAGCTAAACGTGATTGCAGGTTTAACCAGAAACTGACTTAGACTTGTTTAGACTAATCGCATAATAATGACTTTGTGTTTTCTCCAGGATGGAAGGATTGATTACGGAGAATTTGTTGCTATGATGACCAAAGGAAATGCAGGAATAGGAAGACGAACGATGCGGAACAGTCTTAACAATAGCAAGCGAGGGGATAACTAGCATCCCCCTTCATACATTATTAGCACCCTGATGTAATTAGTGACTGTTTGTTTAAAGAATCAAACATGCAGAACTCATAGACTCAAACATGCCTCAGCTGTATTTTTCACTTGATTAGCTGAGTCTTGTGCAGATCTTACATGGTTTTGAATCTTATAGAATTTAATCAATCTAACTTGTATGATATTAAGTTCCTACAATTTGTATACTCTTGTTTTTCTATTCTTTTTTTAGTTTCAAGCTTTAGACAATTAATATTCAACTAGAAATACCCTCATGCGCGTTGCATGAGCCCCAACATCAAAACACGAATATAAAAACACATTAGCCTTTTAGTATATATGCATTAGAGCTGCAAATTTACATCGAAACTTGGAAGTATATGAGTATATATGATCATATGTTAGGAGAAGTGTAGAAACATTTTATCATAGTTACTACCTTTCATACACATAAGTGAAAACACATATAAATTTACATATGAATTCAAAATGCAAAATATAATACAAGTCAAATAGGAATACTATGCTGCACAAAATGCTTACCGGAAACATGAAATCAAAAACGATAACCGATCATTTATACTCCATATTCTTAGTCAGATAGACACAATTGTTACTATTAATATTTTCACAAGTGTGAGCCTCACTTTGTGGAAATTATATATATATTTTCGAAACACTTCACGATGGTTGGAATGGGAAACATCAAAAGGCCAAAAGCAACTGTAATTTCAACTATTTTGATATTAAGAAGGGCTGAAACATCTTCATCAATTTTTGGTTCTATTGTACATCATAACACAAAACCCCATAACCACATAAACCTAAAATATTTCGGTTTTCATTCTTTATCACAATTTGAAACAATTCATCTAAAGTTGTACTGACTGTGAATCAAGGGCATCATCATCCTTTGAGACTGTTGTTGTTGGTGCATTGTACCTTGACCCATATGGTTAATCTGATTTGATGCTTGTTAATTTGGAGCCATAATGTTACCATTTTGCTGAGAGACCGAAACCAAAAGAAAATAAATTAGTATATAGTAAGATAAAAGTTGTTGATATTCAAGTAGAGTTGGAAGAAATTCCTTCAAGGGGTTGTTGACACAATAATTAGCATGATCGCTATACAACAAAGATCGACATAAATGAGTATAAATTTGTGTGTTTGAAATCCTTTAAAATGATAAGTTCAATGGTATATTGGTTAAATTTATTTTATAAAAAATATCCCTGATCATTATTAATCATATTAATATTGTTTATCGTAAAGAATAATAATAAAATACCAAAAGTAAACTCGACATGATCTGGTTACAAACGATGCAAATACGTATTATAAATAACCTACTGATAAGATATAATATATTTGGTGGTTAATAATTAATCGTTTGAGACACCTAAGATTCAACGAATCAATGCTAGAATATGAACCGAGACAGGACACGAGAAACCGCAGCTAGGTGGCGCAGCTGTCCTGATGGCTCACGGAACGCAGCAGCAGCAGCAAAATGCTTCGGTGGTGGTGTATGTTTTAGTCTGCGGTTGAAAAGAAAAACAAAAGGAATCATAATTCTTTTTTTTTTGTTCTACAAGTGGGTCATTCACAGTATATATATTGATTGAGGACCTTGTTTCACACACCATTAATTGAGCAATTTACAACATCTAAACAACCGGTCATTTGCACTGTATGGGTCGTTTACAGTTTGCATGATAGTAAACGGTCGTTTGTTAGAGGGTAAACGGCCGTTTACAAAATAATAAATGGTAGTTTATTAAATAGTAAACGGTCGTTTGCTTTATTATATTAAATTTACTTTATAGTTATATTATATTAAATTTATACTGTTATAAAATTTACTTTTTCTATAAAATTTATTTTTTCTATTTATAGTTAT
>BJCM01192059.1:0-13502 GCA_018326385.1 Flaveria bidentis
TTGTCTTATGATTGTTCCTTATTATTATTGCTATTATTATTACTTATAGTGTGTGACTTTACGTGGTATGTTTATTATCGTAACGTAAAGTATATTGTAATAATAAAGAGGAAGAGCAATAAAGAAGAGAAGAGGAACATTAATAAATATTAACAAGTCTTGCAAGCTTACAGGAGCTACACGACAATGTTGTCGTTAGCTCAACTGTGTTGCGGGTTAGCTACCCTATTATGCACACAGGGCCAGTCAATTGAGATTGGCAGGACCTTTGCAATGTGCCCTAGGTGATTGGGTTGGCCTTGTATACAGTAAAAAGAACCCTTTTGAGGGATATAGATGACCCATCACTAGTTTTCACCGCGCATACAGTTTAGGGTATTGCTCATTGGTCCATACAGATAGTGAAAGATAATGATAAAAGAATACAGAGTAAGCAAGGCATACAGTAATGAGAACAAACAGTATTGTTCATATAGTTAATGCGTGCTCGCATACAAAGTAAAAAAATTTATTTCATAGAAAGAGTATTTTTATATACAACATATAGAAAGTATTTTATTACTTTTAAAACTAGAACTCACTCAACAACCCTGACTTTTATACATTTTCAGTTGGCAGATAATTATTGCTGAGGATGGCACGAGGGTGAAGCTACTCGGCAGGGAAAGACTGACATCCATTCGTATTTCATATTGTTGTTGTTTTGTAATGCAGTTAAACAATTCTTTTGTAATTAGTCAGACAATAGTGTATTGCACAACAACAGTGTTTTAAAAAGAAATGAAGGGATTGTTATATTAATTCCGCTGCTTGAGTTTGTATATTTATAATATATAATGTATTTAATGATGTAGTTGACCAACTGTGAGGTCTCCGGAAACGGAGCCTTACATGTATTTGGATCTAGCCTTAAGAATCTAAAAAACCCTTTTTATTTTTATTTTTTATCATCATGCCCAATATTTAGAAACCAAAAGAATGTCAAGTTGGTACCCAATGATATATATAATAAAAAGAAGTGAAATATGAAGTTTTTTATTGTTCTAGTTTTTTTGATGAAATCCAAATTGGATAGGTGATTATGTGCTCAAAAGTGTGCCAAAGCCTCGTTCTTCGGTAAGCCGATAAGGATATTTTCAAATAATATGAAAATATAAGCTGAAAAGGGTCATATTATTTGAAAAGCGAGAAATCAAAAAGGGTAATGTTAGTGTGCCCCCACAAAAGTAAACAAAATCATAAAAGATTGACTAATGTTTGCCTCGTAATATAATACAAAATTTAACCTTACTCATTTTAGATTTCATAACTTTTTAAGCATTTTTGTCCTTAATTTCCTACTCTTGACTTAAACCTAAAGAAACCTATAAAGCCCTTTTGATTTTTGTCTATATACTTTAGGTGTATTGTGAGAAAATATGATTATATGCATGAGTAAAACATGAAGGCCTATTAGGCTCGGTTATGTGAATCTAGATATAAAGTGACATTATTTTATTTGGAAGAACAAAATTGACAAATATGTTTAAAAGAAAAAGTATGTGAATTTGGGTATGAACTTAAAATGGAATGGAAAACTAGTAAGGAATGGGAGAATGTATTGATGAAAAAAGTTTGAAAGTGATTTTTGCTTAGGGACAAACAAAAGGTTAAGTGTGAAGATGTGATCATGTGGTAATATTCAATGTTTAATTGATCTAATTACGTGATTTTATATTGTTGTTATTATGGAATAAGGCTTTGTTTTGTTCATAAGTGTTTGGACCCTAAACAAACTTAATTAAATGTAAAAAAGCAAAATACAGAACTACAGGTACCGAAGATGTAACTATTCGAAGTTGAACAAAATGTACAATTTGAGGTGTACATGCATATCATACACCGGGTATGGGTGTATCATACGCCGAGCGGCATATTTGTGGTCGTATTTGATAAAAATTCCAGAAAGTTGAGAGTATGAATGCCAATGGCGGAGTATGATACGGCGGTAGCTAAACAAACTCATACAAAATCTAACATATTCAAAGAGAACTTGGATGCTTTTAAGCTTTCTAACATCTTCCACAACACCATTGATGATTGTTCAATTCAAGATTCAAGAACTTGATAAGATGATGTCTGGCTAGGTCATTCGCGATTGCTTCCGGAAGAATTGATTATGCTAAGTAAGATTTTATGTGTTTTCATTAGGGTTTTGTTAGACAATGGTTTTTGAATATGAGTTTAACTTTTGGTTAAGTTAAGAGATTCATTTATAGATAAACTTGCTTGTTAAAATTATTAGTTTTCGGTTTTCTTACATTGTGAACTCGCTAAAATCGAGAGGTAATTTGATATAGACGAGTTAATAACATTATAAATGAACAAGTCTTAAGATCTATTGTTATTATGTTAATTGAAAAGTTGAAGTATTTAGAATTAGGTTTTGGCAAACCCTACATTGAGCATATAAATTGTTGACCTTGCATTAAGGTTCTACATATAATTGTTTTTTCATTATTTAAGTAAATTTGTTTCAAAGTTCTTCGCTTTATGTACGTTTTCTCATTAATTTGTTCAAAGTTCTAATTTTTGAATTCAAAGTTCTTATCTTTAAGTTAATCGAGTCTTATTGTTAAACACTTTACACATATTTACTATGTAGACGATCTTACTTATCATTACGTAATAAAGGTATCTAAAACCGATATATTAACTTGTTTTTTATCGATTATCCACCACATCCATGTCTCCATTCTTGTTTTCTTAGAATGTTTTGGGCAACCCTTGATATTTATAATACTTGCTGGAATTTTCAAGATCCTAAGATTTTTCATCTAAATATAGCCGTTGCATTTGTTTCAACTTTCATAAATCATTTTTATATAAAGTCTTAGATCCTAAAAATTTTCATCACACATCGTGACATTCAGCTAGTTGGTTTTATTTTAACTTTCCGGAATCTTTCTTAGATAATTTTCTAAATGCTTTCATATTATATTTTTAGCTTAATATTTATAGACTCGTATAAATAGCTAATGGTTTATAATTTAAATATTATATGCAAAATTTTATGGTAGCTAATTGATTACAAACACAAATTTTGTTATTTTAGCCTTGATATATAGCTGATATTGTCTTCCTGTTATCACTAACCTCTTTTATATTTATAACACACCTTGTGATCAAATTTGAAGGGTAAAAATACAAGATTTTTTATATAAAAGAGGAAGATGGTTTAAATAAGATGATTACTTTATATTGTTTTGATGTCTTTTCTTTTTTTGTGACCTAAACAGACATACGACTTAACGGTAACAAAATATGTTGAAAATATGTTTAAAACTATATATATTTAAGCCGGGTTAAATATTATGTGAGTTGGCTATTAAGAAAAGGAATTAATTACTAACATATATATGTATATTGGTATTGAAAATTGAAATCACAAGTGTGTTTGGCCTTAAATTGGGTAAGTTTAGTATACGGTTCTTTCTTTTTAGGGATTGTAGAGAGTACCCAATCAATAAATGCCATCAAACCTTACACACACACCTCTACTTTCCTCCTTAAAGAACACCAATCTGGGGTTTTGCTTATTTTGTAAGTTCTTCTCTTTCTAGACATATATTCTAAACGAATACCCATATTTAGCAACAAGTTTGCAACTTTTTTGTTGCTTTCTAGCTTATTTAACACTTATGAAGACATCTATATGATTCAAGAACTGATTAAGCTTCTAGGGTTTGTGTCATTGATGGATCTTGAAATTGTTTCTGGGTTCTTTTAATTTTCTTGAAATATTAGGTGTCTTTCAAGAAACTTAAGATGGTGAGAGGAAAGACCCAGATGAGAAGGATAGAGGATGCTACAAGTAGACAAGTGACTTTCTCCAAAAGGAGAAATGGTTTATTGAAGAAAAATTCTGAGCTTTCTGTGCTTTGTGATGCTGAAGTTGCTTTGATTGTCTTCTCTCCAAGGGGCAAGCTCTATGAATTTGCAAGCTCAAGGTTACATCTTTATCACAAATTTTTACTATAATTTGATTCAAAATTGTGGGTTTTCTTTCCCTTTGATCTCTCTTAAGCATATACATGATATAGATACATACATAACGTACATACATATACATATCCAGATCATCTGTTTATGTGATATCAAATTTCTGTGTTCTAGTTGTAGTTATATATCAACCTTAGGGTTTCTTTCTCTATACCCTCCCTCACTCTCTCACGGTCACACGCATAAAAAGATAGTAACTCCATCTCCATCACAATCGATCCACCGCGGCAACAGCCTCTCTACATATATGTTGACAAGATCTTGTATAGATCCAACTGATCAGGTTACAAATGAAACACAAGTTCTTGAAATACTGAAAATATAAAAGCTCTTTAAAGTCTGTTAATTGATATGCATCACCATTGAAACCTGAACTAGACTTGGATAAAAATATACTCATCAAAGTTTGTTCTTGAACTTTTCTTTAATTACTTTTAGAGTTATAAATCGGAATCTATCTGTATGTTATTTTTGGCCACTGCAGTTCCATTCCTTTACCTTGCAATACATTCGCTGCTTCTTTCTAATATTTATTTTGATGCAATCACACGTTTCTAGAGGTGCTTGGAGTCTAATGCACAAACTAATTGTCCCCTTTTATAATCATTATATATATGTGAGAACTTGCATTTCTGAGCTAAAAGATATTTTAATGGTAAAGTGATTTCTCTTAAAAGGTTTAAATTCTACATTATACAGGTATAGGTGGTTACACAAGTAAATTATAAGTAGATTAGAAGTTTTTTTTTCTGAAAAAGATATATTTAAAAATCTTTTGAAAATTTTCATGTAGTGGTGTAGATTTTTCATGTTGGTTAATGATATTCTGCGATGACCACAGATCTACAAACACTAACTCTCTTTGTCAGGCATGTTTCAGTCAGATTATAACATGAAGTACTTGTTTCATATATTCCAACTTCTTTTAAACTTATACAGAAAGTGATCAGCTTTTTCTTTTCTTCATTTTTGCCATATAAAGAATCAACTACTGAATAAATTTACCATCATAGTACACCATATATGTTATATTATTACTTACTAATGTACCAGATCAAATATATAATATTACAAGATTACATGATTGATGTAGATGTTTAATAGGAACATTTTATAATTCTTCAAAATGGTTTGTATCAAAGCCATCACTATTAATGATTATTAACAAGATATCTAAATTAGTTTCGTATTTTAAAATAAAGAAATTTGCATTAATCTAGTTGTTTAGATATAAAGAGGTTACATACCGTTTGTTTTTCTAACGTCAGGTAGTCTAATAAGTTTCTTTTCTGGAATTTAAGAGGATTACGGATTAAGTTTTATGAAACTTAGGTTTACCAAGACAAATATAAATAATATAAGCATTAATTGGTTTTATTTACGGTTATACTAAAATCATTGGTGGTTCATTGGTGGTTCATTGGTGGTTAATATAAGCTGGTTAAATAAAAACACCAAACAGGCTAAATTCGGGAAGTATAGTTAGAAAACCAAGGGTGTTGATCGGGTAAGTTAATGGGGCTTCGGGTTAATTGGTTCAGGTTATTCGGATTTTTCAACGTTGAAAGTCTACCCGAAACCCGACCCAAATAACAGTAGGTTTAATCGGTTTCGGGTTGTTCGGGTAACGGGTTGTTCGGTCTGGGTTTTGAGTATTAAACAATAGACTCAAATTAGTAGATTTTAGTAAGTTTTTATTTGAAATCTTATAATACTAATGGGTTTAAATTTGTTTACTTTTATAATTTATAAAATGTGTTTAAATATATATTTGTATACAAATAATTTGATTAATTTGGACAATATAAACATGTGTATACATATAATTTACTTAATTATAATATTGGTTGATCTGGTTATTCGAATTTCGGGTTAATCGGTTCGGGTTATTCGGGTTTTTGAGGTTTGAAATTTTATCCAAAACCCGACACGAATAAGAATCGGTTTAATCGGTTTTCGGGTTGTTCGGGTAACGGGTTGTTTGGGTCGGGTTTCTTCGGGTCCGAGTAGGATTGGGTCGGGCGGATTAATTTGGTACTGATAAAATCGACAGGCCTATCTCAATGTATCATCAGTCCTTTAAATAATATAATCAAACTAGCTTATTAAATCCGTGTATTGCAAATATGTTGAATAAAAAATATTATGTTGAATGAAATTCACTCATTTTCGATCAATTAAAATAATATATGATAATTTTCTTATTATAAATGCATTGAAAATTTCGTTCAAAACAAAAAATTTTAAAAATGTCATTTTAAAAATTTTCTTATAATAAATCCCAAATTTAATAGTTTTTTATAAAAAAATTAGTTTTTAGAAAACACAAATTTAAAAATATTTTGTATTTTTAGAAAAGTTTGATGCTTTAGAAAAATGTCTTATATAAAAATTATTTCTTTAAAAATATCATTAATAAAAATATATCTTAATCTTATGAAAAATTATTTTTAATCAAAAATAAATAAATAATATTATTAGTAGGTAATGTGATTATTTAATAGTAGATAGAAGCGATAAATATTTGATGATGAAAATATGATGTTATCACGTGTACTTGTTAGTTATCATTTTTATTAAAGTTGAGAGATTTTTAGAACAAAAGTGAGCTTATTTTAAACATAATCTTTTCTTTAAAAGAAACAACCCGGTATTACTTTTAATATATCCTCGTATTTTTTTGGAATGAACTGCTTCCATTTGATATACTTTTTAGAAATTATTTCATATATTTTTAGTTCATAAAATAATAAGTTTTGTAGAATGCTAAGAACAATCTTATTTGTGATTAAATCAATGAATAAAAGAAGGAAGAAACAAGAGGAAAAAAAAAACTAACTTTCATTAAAATAATTATGTACAGACACAGGTATAAATACTCTTCCAACCGTTGTGTTCATTGACAGTTATGTTCGTTGATAGCATGAAATAGCCGGCCTATCAACCGTCATATTAACTAACCGGGATTATTACACTAAAAGATCCTTTAATCACATATTAATCCAATTACTAATATCTTTCCTATGCTAAGCTTACTCCAACATTTTACCCCTCCACCCAATATTTGCATTTGATTCTTTGATTTTTAGCCAAACATCTTGAGTCTCTTATGGTTGGTAGCTCAACATCATTCAAAACTTTCTAATTCTTATTTGGTTTGTCTTGTTATTTCCTTCTCCTTCTTCACTAACCAATTCCCTTCCTTTACTCTTTAAACGATACCATTCTAACATCTCCGAGTATCTTAGAATAACAATTTTAGTGGTTTTTGCAAGGCTGTCTTGATTTCCTGCTGTAAATATTTTCAAATCATAACCTCATTGCATGACAACATCTATCCATTTTCATGGTTATTAACTCTAGTGTAGCCTTCATGTTTCTTCACTATCATATAAAGGTTCAGTACGCTTATGTGGTGTCCAAATAGATCCCTTTTTGGCATAGGACATGGGATTCTAATTTTAAGAAATCTGTGATAAACCACACCACAACTTTCTTAAAATCTGCCTTAAATTTCTCCTTATGTGGTTGTACCTTAGTGGCTACGTGGATTAAATCCATGAATACTATACAGTCCTACACAGATGAAATAGTTTTAAATTGATTCCATAAAAGTGCCTTCTTATAATCTTCATTAAGAACTTCTTTTCGCCTATTGGTAGAACCAGTCTGTTTTCTTCATTCCTCGGCTGTGCATCTTGAACACTACCGTTCCTATTTGGCTTTGATCACATTCATTCTATTCTACTGATTTGGTATCTTTTGTTAGGCACATGTAATCCCAATGATGCTTCTTGTTGTAATGCGAACATGCACTATGATCTTCATTCTTTCCGCCTTTGTTAGATGACACACATCCCCTTCCAATATCACTTCGAATACTTGCTTAGTTAATCGATTGACACTAAGAATAATTTTCTTAAGAGTGGGTATATAGTATACTCCCTCTATCAAATGGTATCTTCTATTGCTTTAAATAATAGTGTTGTCTTTACCTTCCAAATATTGAAGTTTATATCCATCAAGGCTCCTTCTATACCAAATGAACTACTCATTTTTTGAGTAATGTTCGGTTCCATGTCACATGTTTCTTGCGTACTAGACTTGCAAACCACCTCTTCCCATTTCTATTATCATTCCCTTTAACTAATAATTCATTGTTCTTGACCCCTATATCTACAATCCCTTCCGTAATGGAAGGGTTTGTTGCATTTATAAGTTCAACATATTTCCTTTGAATAACTAGCTAGATTATTTCCCTCTGTTCTTCATTTTAAATCAATTTCATTATAGGGAGACCTCATATTTCTACCACTGAATGACCATCTTCAATGAAATTAAAGTTATTAATCTTAACGCATAGAGAATCTACATTGTTCTCTTCTTTATCTTCTTGATTTGACACACTGGTTTTCATGGTCTCACATACTGAAAACAACAAAGGGTATAGAAGGGAATCTTCATATCCATCTATACTCCCTCGCAAATATGCGTTTTCTGTTGGGTTAATCTTGATTGTGTCAAGTCGGGTCACGGGTCTAGTATTTGAGTCATGTTTTATTTTAAGTATGCAACAAGTTTTAGTTTTGAAAGAGCTTAGTAGTTGAATAGTGGGTGTTAGTGGGTCTATTTTATAAGAGCACTAACCCATGTTTGCATGTTTTCATTTAGTCTATTTATATGTATGAATTGCAAGTAATGAAAATGAGATAGTTTATGAGTATGATCTTGGGCTCGAAACCAACATTTTCTAACTCCAATAATTAATCAAATCTTCCACAGGTTTTGAATTGAGGCTCTGATTCCATTTGTAATCACTAATAATAAGAGATCATATTCCTCACCAGATTTAGCTTATTTCTAGTCAAATGATCATCCTAAATGGTATATTAAAAAAAGGGAGATATGTAACAGAAAAAAGGGTTCATGAAGAAAGGATCTCATTCGCTACTCGATTAAGCTTCATTTTAACCATGATGCTGACCACTCGATGATGATGTTTAATGTCCTTGAGTTAAACATACACACCTTTTGATTTTAATACATCTCTATCTCTCCTTTCTATTAGCACGGTAATTAAATTTCAATTCAAGAGGTCAAAAGAGCAAATGATGTGGGAACTAAGATGTTTTTCATTATCATTTATAACATTAGCTACTATAAGGACATTAATTATTATGGGAATAAGATATTGTAAAATAAACATGATACCAAAATATAAGATAAAATCAAAAAAGGAATGCACAAAGTAAATATATCATTTATCTATTCTAGCTTGTATACTCTTGTTAGTCCAACAAAGACGATATATAAGCTTTAAAACATACGTTAGGATTAAGTTTAATAACTAGTTTTTTTACAAGGGTTACTGAGTAGTTAAAATCATGCTATAATATTTTGCTACATGGAGTTTCATAATCATGAATAGTAATAGAACACATACTAATTCATTTCTAAAGGACATGAAATGAATAAACATTTCATGTGTAGGATTATGACCATTAATAACGAGATAAAATGTCAAGTTCCATCTAACTTTATTGTAAAAATAGATAAAATGTCATTATGTGCATCTAATTTTTGTGTCTCGAATATGTTCAGCATGGATGGGGCAATTGAACGTTACACAAATCACGCAAAAGAAGTTCAAACCAAAAACTCTACAACAGAAGAACATGTTCAGGTTTAAATACTTTCCTACATAAATCATACCAAAGTTACCTTAAGATATTAGAGTCACGTGAAAACAAATTTAATTTGGACTATATGTTCTTACAGTCAACAATTTACTTTATATGGCGATTTGCAACATGTTACTTACGGTATTTTAGTGACAGCATTTGAAGCAGGAAACAGCAACCATAGGAAAGATGATAGAGGTCCTAGAGCAAGCAAAAAGGTTAAGATTGTGTTTTCTTATATATATATATGTATATATATATATATATTCACAAGTAGTATTCTTGTAATATATATATCAATAAATTGACAGAAAGCTTTTGGGAGAAGGCCTGGGATCAAGCACCATTGAGGAATTGCAAGAGCTTGAACATCAGCTGGAGAGGAGCGTAAGCATCATTCGAACTCGAAAGGTTGACTTTATTTACATAGAAAAAGATATGAAATATAATCCTCAACAACTAGTTCTGATTGAGTTAGACTTGATATTCTTGTAACTCTTTTCTGAATTTTGGAATTTCAGATGCAAGTTTATTATGAACAACTTGAGGAGCTTCGAGCAAAGGTACAATCTTGAAGTTCTAGAACTCTAAACATTTGAACTTATTTTGAATATTTTCAAGACCTAAGAATAAAATCTAGTTATTAATTTATGTTTTTTAAATTTAGTTTTTTAGTACGTCGACCACGTACATATACACATCTACTCTTACTCAACTATGTAAATTACTAATTAATCCCATGCTAGAGTTTTTACCCTGGTTTCTCTAAATAATTGTTTTCTCTTTACACTTAACTATCAACACAAGTAGAAGTTACATTTTTATTTTTCATCAGAATTATTACATGGTGATTGTTGTATTTTCTATGAAAATTAGACAAATGCATGTATAACTACATTTTGATGCATACCTTAATTAAACCAACAAATTAAGATTGCTACCCTTGAAAGCTGCATCATTTAATTCTTTTGGAAAATTTCGGGAGAAATTGCTAGCTTCTCAAAATGCAATGCTTACTAAAAAGGTAAGGTTGTTAATTTATATTAATTTAGAGTACAGTTTATTTAACTTACATTTACACTAAAACTAGTAATATCACTACTACCTGAAAACTAAACAAATATTACCGAGAAAAACAAACAGCAAAAATTGCAACCTGGTGGCGACCCAAAATTGTAGTTGCAAATATCTAGTTTTCTAGTGTTGTGCATTTCTCAATTAAAAAAAAAACCATTCAAATTGATACTATATGCAAACAGTCTTTGTTTCAGTGTCTCGTCAAAACTAAAGAAAAGATACACGAAGAAAGATCAAATTTAAAAACCGCAAACTCTGGAGAGAGCTCTGATGTGGAAACAGAATTATTCATTGGATTACCCGAAAAACGGATCAGGCAAGATAGACAAAAATAAATACAGTTTACACGTAAAACACATGTTTGTGTATCTATCGAGATCTGCTTATGTTATATATCTTATTTGTATTTGGTTTTATCATTTGGTTTTATCTGTTCACGAAGATTTGTGGTCATATTCCTGTCAAAGTAAACCGAATCTAATTTCCATAGTTCGATGTATGAACATTTGACAATGGTGTTCATGGGTTTCACTGTTAAGCTATCTTTTATGGATTTCAAAGATACAATTTACATTGAAGTTTTCATAGAATCATCTTTGGTTTGTATAAATGTAGTTTAATTGTTTGCCTTTATATTTGTGACGCCTTAGACAACTCATGTATCATTTGGTTTGTTTATCAACAAGAGATATACTGGTCATGAGATATACTGTTGTAAAATTAATGAGAATACGAACGCGGAATATCAACAATACAAAAATGATACAAGAAAAAATAAAGCCGTGAACAAGAACTTTCAAATGATTACTATGATTAGAAAGATTTCGGATCCCCTCACCGATTATATCTGAACCTTATTTATAGCGTATTAACTAACTATAATGAACACTCAACAAAATTGAGAATTTACACTAAAGACCCTAAACTAAATTTTCCAAACGGAAATAACCCTTTGAAAGATTCCCTTCAGAAGATATACATACTTCGGAAGGATTCCAAAGTACACTTCAAATCCCTTCCGAAGTAAACATAACCTTCGGAAGATATCAACTTATCTTCGAAAGAATTATGTTAAGATTCGGAAGAAACTTAACTTCAGAAGTGATTACTTGTTTTGGCTTTTAATACTTCACAATCTCCACCTTAAAATCCAAAACAAGATTTTAACCAACTCCCAATGCATTCAAGCAAAACTTGAACTTCCTACCAGGTAGAGACTTTGTAAACACATCTGCTAGATTCTCCAAAGTAGACCCACTTTTCACTTTCACCTTCCCAGCATTCACTACATCCCGTATGAAGTGTAACTTCACATTGATGTGCTTTGTCCTCTCATGAAATATGCTATTCTTTGACAATTGAACTGCACCCTAGTTATCACAAAATACCACTGAGTCTGCAACTTTTATTTCCAACTCAGAACAAAACCATGCAACCACATAGCTTCCTTGACTCCCTCAGTCAAAGCTATGTACTCAGCCTCTGTTGTAGATAATACCACTACATGCTTCAACTGAGCTTTCCAACTAACTAAATTTTCCACTACTTGAATGCATATCCTGTGATAGATCTTCCTCTATCTAGGTCCTTGGCAAAATCTAAATCCACATAACCAACAATCTTGTCATACTTCCCATGTTCATGATGCCCAAACACTAAACCATAGTGCTTAGTACCCCTAAGATATCTCAAGATCCATTTCACAGCAACCCAATAAGCTTTACCTGGATTCGACAAATACCTACTGACCAAACTCACAGCATACCCAATATTCGGCCTTGTACAAGTCATCAAGTACATAAAGCTCCCAACGACATTGGCATAAGGTACTTTCTCTGTATATCTAACTTCAGCATCTAACTTAGGACAATCAGATTTTGACAGTTTAATATGAGCACCTATAGGAACAGTTACTGGCTTCATATCATCCATCATATAGTTACTTAGTACCTTCTCCAATTAAGACCTTTGAGACAGCTTCAACATCCTGTGCTCTCTATCCCTTGTAATCTTCATGCCCAATATCTTCTTTGCTTCACCTAGATCTTTCATCTCAAACTCTGACATCAACATCTTCTTAGGAGCTTCAACTTCTTCCAAGTCAGAACAAGCCACCAACATGTCATCAACATACAACAACGAATATACAAATTTGTTCTCACTGTATTCCTTAAAATACACACAACTATCATAGCTGCTCCGGTTAAACCTATTAATCACCACATCAAACCTTTTATACCACTGTCTAGGAGATTGCTTCAACCCATACAGGGACTTCTTAAGGAGATATACCTTATCTTCCTGCCCCTTAACCTCAAACCCCTCCGACTGCTTCATATAGATAGTTTCATCCATCTTCCTATGCAAAAATGTAGTCTTCACATCCAACTAATGTAGCTCCATATCTGTAACACCCGGAAATTTAAGAAAAGACAATAAAAGAATAAGAACGGTAACAAATGCAAGTTTAACCCAAGATGGAGGATTAAAGGTGTAAAAGAGGACAAAGGTACAGAGAGTGGGTGTTATAAGAGGGCATGGCCGCCCATTCCCCCCCTATCAGGCTCTTTTCAGACGAAATTTCAGAGAGGAAGAGGCGTGCTGTCGGGGATTGAAGAAGATCAAGAGAAGGCCGGATTCAAGGTAGGAACTCGAGAGATTTTATGTGTTTTTATTGAGTTCTTGTGTCGATTATGTGCTTAT